>PVIA01005313.1:0-117999 GCA_004024845.1 Tonatia bakeri
AGGATGCCATGATCTCTCCACAGGAGAGTCGGCCAGGCATGGGGGGGGGGGGCGGGTGGCCCACTCCCAGAGCTTTCAGATGGAAGAAGACTCGTGGGGTATTGTCACTTCTCTCTTTCTCACCCCCTGTGGCTGTGTGTCACTGTTGCCTGCAAAACCCTCTACCATGCCTATCAATATGTTTCTTTTCATTGCCCTGGCCCTGTCACTTGGTTGGTTGGAGTGTTGCCCTGTACACCAGAGGTTTTCAGGTTAGATTCCCAGTCAGGGCCCATAGCTGGGTTGTGGGTTTGATCCCCAGTCAGTCCCTGGTCAGGGGGAAGGTGCGGGGAGGTGGAGGTGAGGGGAAAGGAAGGTGTTGCAGGTTTGATCCCTGGTCCCCCCTGGTCAGGGTGTGTGGGGCAGCTAATAGATGTTTTTCTCTCTCTTCCTTTCTCTCTCTGGAGTGAGTGAATATGTCCTCAGGTGAGGATTTTTAAATTTTTTTTCAAGGTGTTCCCTGTTATGAACTCTGACCTGGCCTAGGCAAGGGTTTTGAAATGCATGGGCACACTCTGTCCATTAGGTCTCCCTGCTTCCTGGGTTTGTGTTGAAGCCCCCAGAACCCTGGGCGTTATGATACTGATGCTGCATTGTTTTGTGGCCAACAAAAGTCATACCCTTTGTAGGTTTCAGTTTCTTCCCCTATGTCACAGTAGGCAAGGGGTGACACAGTAGCTGACCGCGCTCACGAAATAAGCTGACACTTGAGACGATGGAAAAGAACAAGATTCCAGAGCCTGTTTCTTTCTCTTCCAACTGCAGTCTCTGACTTACTCTCTCAGTGCTCTGTCCCTCAGCTTCTCTTCTGAGAAATGGGGGTGAGCCGACTTCAGTCACCGTGCACACCCCCACAGGGGGGAGTCCACCCAGGTAGCTCTGGTCTCTGGGGGGCTTGGGGAAAGCAGGAGCGGACCTGTGATAGGCTTTCCACATAAGTGACTTTATCCCAGGAACTCACGGGATTCTCATGAATGCCTACTTATGACATACAGGCCCATGTGGAGGCAGAGTTTTACTTCCTTTTTCTCTTTGTTTGACACGTCTGGGAAGAGGGAACTTGAAGACACATGCCTGGGACTATGGCATGAAGGTCTTTGTGTAACACCTATCTTGAAGGTCTGTGATTGTCCCCAGCCAGCTGTCAAAAGAGGGGTAGAATGTTCCCAGATCTTCATGCTACCTGACCAGTCCCCTTAACATGCCCCTCCTTTTGCCCTCTGGGCACCCTGCAAGGAGAGGCCAGCAACAACCCTAAGGCTCTGAGCCTGGGCAGATAAGGCTTATAGAAGGACCTGCTGTGAGCCCCAAAGTTGCTCAGGGACCTCCGGACCATCTGCTGCCCCAGTTGCGCTCCCAGCTCTGTCCTGCCCTACCTACTCTTTTCTCATTCTCTTCCACTTATGCACACAGATCTAAGCCAAACTTTGGGCGTACGTTAAGTAAAGATAATACATGCCCTTGAACTAAGGCCCTACCCCATGAGTGACAGAAGTAGGCTATCTCCTCCCCCATAATTGACAGGTACTGGACGAAATGTTTTCCAAGCCACTGTCACTTTAGTCCCTCCACGTTCTGAGATTAAAGTGCCACTTCGAGATAAACAAGCCTACCAAGACAAGTTGTGATCCAAGCAGCCCCACGCAGCTGTCTCTCCACACTGTGGATGGCGCCGTGGTGTAAGGGCAACAGGATAGAGCTTCACGGACTCTCAGAATCTACTTCGGGCCTTCCCGAGGGAAGAGGGCAATGTGCACAAGGGGTGGAAACCAGCTTCTAGGTCTGGGCCAGCGTTTGCCCCACCATTTCTCTGTGCCAAGAGGAAGGAGCAGGACTCTCCCTGGCTGTGGCCTCTCCCCTGTCCCATGGTCCAAGCTGGAATGATTCACTTCCCCTCCTCTTGCCCAGAGGAGACAGAACTGGGCTGGTCTGCCCTTCTGGATTCTATCTGGGCATGACTGGCTTCTGGAGAAGTTTGAGTGAAACACAGGATGGGACCTCCACATCTCCACGAATATATTGGTTCACTCACTCAGCAAATGTTGATGTAACACCACATGGACCCAGGCACGGTGGTAAGCACTAAGGAGGTCCTGAACTTTGGCAGGCCAGCATAGTGGAGAATACCAACTTGGGAGAATCAGGGAAGACTTCCCTGAGGAGATGACAGTGCTAAATCCGAAGGTGCTGTTGGTATGTAGACGTGGAGTAGGGCAGCTGACAAGTTTAGAGGCTCAGAAGAAGGAAAAAGACTCTAAATTGATACGTCCCTGACTAGAACCCTCAAATATGGCTCTTCCTGGGCCCCAAGCCAGAGAGATGGTGTGGCAGGTCTTCTGCTGAGCGACCCTGGTTGAGAAGAGGCCAGTGCACCTGTCCAGCCAGCTCCCTGTGTAACCATGCTGTCCAGAGAGCTATGACCTACCTCTCTCCCTTGCTGCTCCCCCAGGTCGTCCCTGCCAAACACAAAACAAGTGTGTGTGTGCACTTGCATGCACTGGCGCATGTACCAGGGGAGGGGCTTCCACCAGGTTATTACCACCTCTATCTCTGACCTGGGTGTTTGTCCACAAGTCGAGCAGTGCTCGTGACCTGGAGCAGTTAATATCTTGGGGCAAGAACTGACTTGGCAGGCAGAGACAGAAGTCTTGGGGCCAGGGCCAAGCTGGCAATTTCTGTGGTGGCTTGACCTCCCATAGGGAACCTTTCCCCAGCCTGGGAAGCCAGCCACACCCCAGAGCATTCAACCTAGGATGGACATGCGGAGAGGACAAGCAAATACAGGCCCAGGGCCTCCAAGAGACAAATGAGCTGAAAGGAAAGTCTTCTTGCCCTGACTCAGCCAAAGTGGGGAGAGGAAAGGGTTGCCCCAGCTGCCTTTATGGTCAGACAGGTACACCCCTTTGCTGCTTTCTGTAGTTGCTAAAAGTGTCCTGAGGGGGGTCACAATGGTTTTTCAGATGTTCACACCAGGGCACCCCTCTCTCTCATACGTGACCTTAGCCAATCCCTAGCCTTTCACCTCCTCGCTCTGTCCCTTTCCTCCCCTCTTTCCCTCCCCACAAGCAGGTTCTGGCCAGAGTTCTCCCCCTCTACCCAAGGCAACCTTTCCCTAGCCATCTAGCCTCCTGCCTTGGGTGAGTACCCTCAGCCCACTCTCCCCTGGCCTTCCCTTTGCCCGACAGCAACCTCTTCCCCAGCTGATGTCACCCCTGCTTTGCACTAACACAGTAGCTGAGTGGGGTGCAAGGTCCAGAGGGCAGCTGGCTGTGTTCAGAGCCAAGCTTCTTTCTGTGTCCCAACCATCCCCCTGCCCCTTCCCCAACTCCTCTAGCCGTTCCTGGCCAAGTGTCTGCTGCTCTTCCGTTCTACCCTCTGAGCCAAAGTGTCCTCCTGGGGATTGAGTGTTGACTGAGCCCTCCATGTGCCCAGGGGAAAGTCAATTAATTCCCTCCCAACCCTGTGGGAGGGAGAGTGGAGCCAGAGTTCTGGGCCCACCCCTGGGGAGCACACAGATCTCTGAAAGAAACAGGACAGAGCACAATGGCCAAGCCAGCAAGACAGTATCTGATAACTGCAGAGGGCAAACATACCATATTAAGTGGGGTGCGGGGGTGCGGAAGAGTGAGGGGCCCTTGCTTACTAAGGGGCCCCTAGAGTTAGGGGAAGAGAAAATGGTCTTGAAACATGCTTGTTTAGCATTTTTTTCTTTTAGCAATCTCCAGGGAGCTAGATGACTTCAGTGTCTCTAAGGCTGGAAACATGGCTTTACTATTGCCAGCTTTCTCCAGATTTCTGCAGAAACACATTCATGTAAGCAAACGCATCGGCTGGTTTTCACTTGGCATTTTTTTTTTTAATTCTCATCTGAAGATATGTTCTTATTGATTTTAGAGAGAGTTTTTAGAGAGAGAGGAAGAGAGAGAGAGAGTGAAAAACATCTATGTGAGAGAGAAACATTGATCGGTTGCCACCCATATGCACCCCTCACCCCGACCGGGGATTGAACCCAAAACCTATGTATGTGCCCTAACTGGGGATCAAACTCTCAGCCCCTTAGTGTACAGGACAACATTCTGACCAACTGAGCCACCAGCCAGGGCTGGCATTTTTTAAATGTCTATTTACGCGCTTTGACAATATTAATATTTACCCACATATTCACCCCTTTTTACAAGGCTCAGAAAAGTTGTGCCAGCCTGGGGCTGAGGGAGGAGCTATGTTGGGGCTCTATCATTCACATCTGTCCGGTGGGTGGCAGGCACTTCAGAGATTTTGTCTAGCGAGTTGTTCTGTCCAAGCACAGAAACAAGCATGCTAGCTAGACAGTGAGAAGGAGAGTTGCTGGGTCCTGATCCTCCTCATCCTCCCGCCGTCTACCACTGCCCCCATGGCCCCATCCAGCTTCCATAAACCCTGGAACCTAGGGTCCTGGCCCACGGGCAATTCCAGTCTGGAAGGCCCTTTGGGTCACCTTGGGGTACCTTCCTTCTACTCTACTCCCCACCTACCCCCACCTTTCTTCATTTCTCCGTGCCCAAGAGAAGAAAGGGAAAATCCCTTATTTGCTCTTAGCTTCAAATAAGATGTAAAATATGATATGTAAACTATAAAGTAATGTCATCATGGTAGATTTCCAGCCAATTTGTCTTTTCCCACACCAGCAGTTGGCTAGGTTCCCTTTTAAAGGAAATTTATTTCTATTTCCCCAGGAGACTCTGGGTTTGCAATGTTAATTTGTCCCAGACATGCTCTTGCAGAATCCTTGGTTTCCCCATGCCGTCCTTTCAAGCCACAGCCCAGAAAGCCAACTATTCATCCTCTCTCTCCCAAGCCTTTCTTTCAGCTGAGAACCGGCCATGTGGAGAGAGGAGAGACAGCAGCGCCCTCAGCCCCTGGAGCACCGGGGAGCCCATGGAGGCTATTGATTGATTGACCCAGTCAGTCTCTGACGTGCGGGGCACCCAGCAGTCTTCTCCCCTAACACCTTCCTGACCAAACCTCTGTTTTCCCCAAATGCCAGCTTCTTCCTGGTCCTCAAGATCTACTCCTTTGGACCACCTGGCAAAGCTATGGCTGCCCTATCATGTACTTGGCTTTGGCTGAGGCCATCACTTGGTACCAAAGGAGGGCTGTCTGAGATAGTGGAACTCCGGGAAAGGGATGGGGCCTGGTGCTGGCCAGCTTCCTGTCAGGGCAGGTTGGCACCTGGATCTGTGGGTCAGGGCTAAAGCCAACACCCCGATAATCCCATTATGTCCTGCACATTTCAGGGCCTATAAGCAAGAAGGAACCCAAGGCAGAGTTATGGAAAAGTAGGGCTTGCTTGGGAAGGTGAGTATACCTTGGCTCACCCAGAGGAACAGGAACAGAGTCAGATACACGGGATGAGAGGACGTCTGTTCTTTGGTCACTCGGGGAGGAGTGGGGAGAGGAGAGTGAAATCAGAATAGGACGTGAGAGGTGGCATTTAAATTGTCCCCCTCAGTGGTGGGGAGTACAGATGGCACTTGGTAGAGACTCCTGAGGGCTGAGGCTATCCCTTCTCCACTAGAAGGTGTGGAGGCTGCAGGACTGGGCCTCATGGATCTCCACCCACCAGTGGAACAATCGACCAACAGCATTCACCCGTGCCACACTTCCAAGCAAGCAGCCTGGGAAATTCCATGCCCTACGAGCAGCCCAAGCAATAATGGAGCTTAGCAGGGATACTAAGGTAGGCCCTTTCTGGGAGACCCAAAATTCCCCTGATGGTTTGTTTTGGTTCACTGAAGGTCATGGCAAAACTTTCTTAGGCTAACTACATTGCAGAAATCCACCCCACCTTCCTACCTTCTCTCCTTTCATCAGACTGGCATCACAGTCTGACTGTTCTCTCTGCCTTAATTGGCTCCCTTCCTGTTTTCTGGTACAGGTGTGTCTCCCACTAAAACCCTTGCACCATTATTCAGTCTTGGTGTCTGCTTCTCAGAGGACCCATATTAATTAACATAGAAAGGCAACTTAGGTAGGTCTCCAGAATGATAAATACCCACAGCTTAAGACCTGTTAGCAGAGCCAGACATGAACCTTTAGAGTTATACAAAAGAAAAGAATAAGTAAGAGGAAGGAGCTGGGAATAGAAATGGTCCCTAAATTGAAAGCCCTATGGGTACACAGACCCCCAAACAGGTTCATCTGCTTTTTTACTGACAAACAGGATAAGAGTCCTGCTGCCACCTGGTGGGTATTGTAGGCAAAGCACCTTTGCTGCTCCCATTCCGTTTTGTAATTCTGCTCAGGAGGTCGAGAGTGGAGGATTTGTTCTGGTGTTTAGGGTACTCATTCTCCTTCATTTACAGCCTAAATTATAGGAATTTATTCCAGACTTTACATCCAAAGTGTTCCTCCTTTAAATTCAGCACCGCAATTGCACATATCTGTGATTATACTAAAAACCATTGAATTGTACCAATTGTAAATGGGTGAATTGTATGGTATGTGAATTATATCTTAATAAAACTGTTCTTAAATCAGCACCAAAAGAGGAGCTGGAATGAATGGAGGCTTTTAGAACATGAAGATGAGAAAGGCTGGTTTCAGTTTCTTGGGACACCCCCAAACAGATAGTCAAGAAAGTCACCTAGTAGGTATTCATTAAATAATTAATTACTTATGCAGTTAAATAGAGGCACTTCTTTCATTGCCTCACCCCCACCCTTTAACTTCTACACCCCCACTTGTCCAAATCAGGCCATCTTACTTTCCAAGGTCACCTAAGAGAGTCTCGTCTAAACATACAAAGGCTTTTATCAGAACCCTTGACCTTTTACCGCCAATTGATGCTGATAGTTACCATCCCCTTCTTAAATCACTTCTCCGATTTTGTGTCTTGAAAATCTTCGCTCCTCCTCTTACTATGACTCTTTCTCTCCCTTTCTAGCTCCTCTTCCTTCTCCCAACTCCTTCTTTTCTGTCTTTATTCAATCCTTTGGCCATCTCAACTGTTCCTGCGGCCCGATAAATACTTCTGGCTACACAACCCCCACCTCACTCTCCCCAGTCTTTATTACTCTCTCAAGCTCCAGCTCCTCATCTGCGTTAGTCCCATAACACTTTAGACTCAGAGATGCCTAAAGCTGAACTTACCACCTTCCTTCTGAAACCTGATCCTTTTCCCTCACCTCCTTCTCCTAGTATCACTGTCCTTCCAGTCGTCTGGGTCTGAGGCCTTAGATCTACCTTGGCTTTCTCTCCCTTGCACCACACGTCCAATCAGGTGCTCATCCCGGCAGGTTTTGCCTCTGAGGTGTCTCCTATGACTTCCCATTCATTTCTATTCTTATTTCCCCACCGTAATTCAGATGGTCATTTTCTGTCCCTAAACCAGCACAACAACCTGCTAACTGATTTCCTTGCTTCTGATTTCCTCCCAAACCAGCCCATTCTATTGTCAGACAATTTTTCATAAAATATTGCTTTGATTTTATTATTCTCTTCAGAAGACTTCTTTGTCTTTCTGTTGCCTAATGAATTAAATGTCTGGCATTTGAGGCCTCTCATATTTGCTTCTGACCCTGTTTCCAGGCTTCCCTATTCTCTAGCTAAAGTGGGAGTATCCATCCCAAAGACCACGCAGTGTTCCCACCTGCCTGCCTACACGCATGCCAGTGCCTTTGTAGGTGACACAGAGGAAGTTGTTGTCCCTGTAGTCAGACAGACCTGTTTTGGAAGTCTGACTTCACCCTAAATTAACTCTCTGGTCCTCAGCTTCTTCACTTGTAGATGGAAATAATAAAAATCCACCCTGTAGGATGGTGTGAGAATTAGCTGAGGTAATGCAGTGTTTGGCATGGGGGTGGTTAATAAACGGCAGCCACCCTTTGTCTCTGCCTCTAAAACATTATCCATCCGTCAAAGTCCGTCTCAATCCATGCTGTTCCTTCCAAAATTCCTTTCTCGACTGTCCCTCTTCCAAACCCAGTCATCTTCCTTCCTCTGAACCTCTGTTAGATGCTGTACTTCTCCTGGCAGCTGTTTTCATGTTGTTTTCACATTTCATCCATATTCTTCCCCAAAAGTAATCGCCAAGGAAGTGGCAACTAATGCAAAGTCTCAGAGCAAGCAGGTGATAGGTAAATCCATTGCATAAACGGCTTCCAGGTCAAGAAATGAAGCATGCTGATCTCTTGCTGACACAGGGATCCAGTGTGGTGGGAGTAACCAGCCATGAGGGTTCTCTGAGTCTGAGATGAAACTGAACCTCAAGTGTTTATGAAGACTTGACTCTGACTACTGGCTTTTAAAAAACAATTATTTTTCTGAATATAAAAGTACTCGTAACCATAGGAAAATACTAACAAAATGAAAAACACCTGTAATCACACCACCCAGAGATACTACTGCTGAATTTCATATTCTTTAACGTCAGCCTCTTCTTCGGTGCTTCTACATGTAATATACACATAAAATTTGGATTCTGTAGATGTATATGCCAGAATTTTTCACATAACATGTGGGGAGCATTTTCTCATGACATTAAATATTATTTTAAAATGTTAATTTCTGCACAATAACCCATCATGTGAGTGTATCCTAATTTATTTAATTTTTTTCATTGTTGCATACTCAAGCTCCCTCTTGTTTAGCTTTTTAATACACTGTTATCAATTATGCTGATAGACATATCCAGACAAATTTCTAGATTTAGGATTAAAGGGCTGATGGAGTTTTTTTTAGAAAAGCTCTTTGTTCTGCATTTCTGTTCATGAAATTAATTTTTTTTCTGAAGTATGGTTGACCTTTATGGAGGTATGATTGACATACAAAAAGTTGTATTTATTTAATGTGTGAAACTTGAGTTTGGAGATAAGTACATGTGCAAAACCATCACCCCAGGAAATTTTTAATCAGTATGGCTTCTCACTTACCACTCTAGCTCTCTTACTAATTTCTCTCTCTTTTCCAGGCATTGAAGAGGTAACTAATTTCAGGAGTAAAAACGTGGTTGGATTCCACTTCTTAAAAAGTATCTAATGCTGCCTTGGCCAGTGTGGCTTGGCTGGTTGGGCTTTGTCTTGCAAAGTGAAAGATTGCCAGTTCGATTCCTGGCTGGGACACACGCCTGGCTTGTGGGTTTGTTTGGTCCCCTTGGGTCAGGGAGGCAGCCCATTGATGCTTCTCTCCTGCATTAATGTTTCTCTCCCTCTCTTTCTTCCTCTCCTTCTCTCTTTTTAAAAAATAAATGAATAATTTTTTGGAAAAAAAAAATCTAATGCAGGAGTTCAAGCTTAGTTCAACTCACATTCCAGGGACTAATACTTAAGTCTTAACATGTTTTTCAGTGTCGTAACTTTCTCCTTGTTTGGTTTTTTAACTCAATCTGTTCCCTTGTGCATGTCAGCAGTAAGACACTTTTGGATCTCAGAAAAACTTGTTCACTGCCAAGGACAAGAAGGGGGAAGAGAGGTAGAAGTGATTATTTCGTTCCTCATTAGCCCCAGAAATTCAGGTTTCCCGCTGCACATCCTTGTAGCGCCCTGCTCTTCCCCCTTGAGGAACTTCTTATGATTACAAATGAATGTCTGTATGTGTTTAGTGCCAATATTCTTTAGCAGAATGTACATTTCTGATGGTTTTATTTGCTGCTTCATCCCTAGAGGTAAGCATAGTCCCAACCATGTAGTTGGCATGCAATAAATATCAGTGGAATGAGGACTCAGGATGGAAAAATATGTCTCCCATAATGAGGCCCTCAGAGGCTGGGCCAAGGAGGTGTCTCGGGCCATTGTCCTGAGACCCTGACATGATGCTGGAAGGGTGAATGCCAGAGGGTTCTGCCCTGGTGCTCCAGTCTCCCCTCTTCACAGGGTCATTCAGTCAACCATGCCTCATGTGCAGTTTGGTGAGTGGCTCTGAGGGAAAGAATCGCATTCTCTCAGGTCCTCTTCCCCAAGCCTGCCTGTCATATATCTCCTTTCCACCCTCTTTCTTTCTAGCCCTGTGTCTCAAACTCACCTGGCACTCTTTCCTTCCCCACACTGCCCCCTCCACCAGGTGGCCTGACTTAACCCTCAACACAGGCTACAGACTCTGATTGTCACAGCTGCAGCTTTGCTGAGGGATCACTTCAGGACCACATGCTTACTCCAGTCTGGACTACACTCAGCAAGGGAACAGGGTCATGGCCTCCAACCCACATTTCCAGGCAACTGAAGACTAACTTTCCAGGCAACTGAAGACTAACGTCCTCATTTTTTGTTGATGCGTCGTTGGTCTCCCACAACCTGGGTTTGATTGGTTCCCTCTATCTGTCCAATCTTCTGTAGAAGGCATAGACAAATGGACATAGATGTCCAGGAGGGTCTCCCAGAAATGGGAGGAAAGCTGAGGGTCTCATTCAGAAAGGTTCTCTTTGGAGAGATGGAAGATGCAAATAGTATCCCAGCGGGACTTGGGAAATTGGGGAAGGAAGTAAAAGGCTAAAGTGAGTCATCTTGATTGGGGATGAGTGGGTTACCTACAGTTTCTCTTTGAGGTCCCTGATGAAATAGAACAAGAGGCCATTTTCTTGGCTTCCTGGGTTGGAACAGCTGCAGTAGGACTTCATTCACTCAAGCTTTCTAGAGGATCTTTCTCGTCCATTCCTGTGCATTGAGAAGCAAGGGCTTGTGGAGGCCCCTGGTGCAGTGCTAGGGTTTCCGTTACAAGACAGATAGCAGAGGACTCTCTTGGGCTTAGTCAACTCAGGTCTGCTTGCTTGGTCCACCATGTTTGTTTCTGAAAACTTGGGCTGCTCAAATTTCAGAATGTTTGCTATGCAGGTGACTCTGGTGGTATGTTAGTGAAGGTTAAGCTCTTATATGTAGGGTTCTTTCTTCTAGATAAATGATTTCCAATGTCTTTCCTTGAGAATCATTGCCAAAGTGAGTCTTTATTACTTATAGAGTGTGTTCTATTCTTTACGTTCATTGCAGTGAAAAAGGTTGAGAATCCCCAGGTGGAATACAGAGAGTGATTTGCAGCTTGCTTCTCCCCCTAGAATCTGGACTGTAAATTATTCCAAGATTCCTTCCTCTGTTAATGATGTCAAACCTTTTGGCATCTCTAGGCCACACTGGAAGAAGAAGAATTGTCTTGGGCCACACATTATATACACAAACACTAACAAAAACCAATGAGCAGAAAAAAAAAGGTTTTAAGCAACTACGATTTTGTGTTGGGCCGCATTCATAGCCATCCTGTGCCGCACACGGCCTGCAGGCTGCGGGTTGGACACCCCTGCTAGAATATGGGAGGTGACTCATCCCAGGGGAACCTATACGGCAAATTTACAGGGAGATGAACCACAGATTTTCATCCTACAGACTTTGATATCTCTGGGCTCTTTGTAAGGGCCTGGTAGATCTGAATAGCACTGCAGAACCTGGCTGGGGCGGGCATTGTGTGACAAGGGAGTGCACTGGTGGCCGAAATGGAGTCATTCTCTTCTCGGTGTATGAACTAGGATAGCACGTGACCAAAAAATGTGTCCTGATGAAGCAAAGTGACCAAGGCACCAAGTGGGATAAGTGTCACCATGATTAAGAGGTCTTTTTGTTTTGATGGGCAACAAGGCTGGTTATGTGGTTATAAAACTCTTCTTGGAGGTGCTTTCCTGCCAGGACTTACATAATACTCTCCAGCTGAAATGCCCTCCTTCCATTGCTCTGATGTCAGCTAAAGTGGGACAGGAGTGGATGCAGAGAGTCCTGGGACTCTCGTGTCTCTGGGAAAAGAGCAACAGAGTCCTGGATGAAGGTATATACCTTAAACCTGAACTGCTGTGCGTGAGGGGAACACACAAGGATGGATGCTATGGTAAGAGAAATTTGTTTTGTGATTTATAGTACACTGTTTATAAAGACTTCCATGTTTTACTGTTTTAATCCTAAAACAGTCCTTAAGGTCATCAGGGAAGGCCTTATTATCAACACTTTGCAGAGGGGTAAACTAAGCCTCAAAAGGGACTTGGCCAGGAACACACGGCCAGTAAAGTGCTGAGCCAGGAGTTACACCCAGGAGTTTTGATTTCAAGTTCAGGCCTCTTGGGGTTTGCTGAACTGGTGAAAGACAGCCTGAGCCATTGGACTCCTCTGAAATCAGTTGTCCTCTTTAACAGGGTATGGTCACACAGAAAGTCAAGCGCCAGGAGAAGCCTGACCTGGAGAACTGCTGGACACAAACCCATCAGGAAGTCCCACTTTATTACAACATTAACGATTTCTTGAGTAAGACTAAATGTGCTAGACATAAAGAGTGCCTTTTGAGAATATTTCTCAAGCCATGTTATATGACCTGCGCTCCCAGGGGCGTTGTGGGTTGATCTACCCACATGGAGAGTGCTCAAGACTGAGCAGAGAAAAGCAGCATTGTCCAGGTGGGTGACCGTAAATTAAAGCAGTCCAGCTCTGGCCATCAGCTCTCAGGAGTGTGGGACCTGTCATGTAATGAACCTATCCACAGGATGAGTTCACCGAAAGCCCCCTTGATCACAGACCTCCCTCAGAATACAAAATACCCCAAAGACATCAGAAACCATCCCCTGTTCCTCTCCCCAGTTCTGTGGATTATACTGCTAGCTTCCTCTCCTGTCCATTACCCCTGTCCCAATGTTCAGTTTTGCAGGCCAGGGGTCCTTTTGCAACTGTTGAACAGCTTGTGGGTAAGAGGCACAAAAATTAGCTAATTTTACACAAAGTGGTCAATACTGGCACAGTTCCTTATTTTTTGTCTTTTCAAAGAAAACAAGCACCATGGAATGTGTCTCACTAGCCAGTAAAGTGGAGAAATGGGAACTCCTTCATCTTGGAAGACCCACAGAGAGGCCTTAGCTGTCCCCAGGCACAGCGTTAGTTCTCTTCACAGTGTCTGGGCTGTGGCAGGAGATCCAGACAGCAGACCCAGTGGGAGGACAGCGCTGCTTTTTCAGCCCTATCTCAGATGTTGGGGGGCACTTATTTACCAAGGAGCTGAGCCCAGCCCTGGGTTGTCTGGCATCAGGATCTCTTTATGGGGACATTCAAGACTGGTGACTTGTACCAGGCCGACGTTACACTGAGAGTGAAACTGGAGGGCTCCAGGCCAGTGCACAGATGGGGAGCCAGGAACCAGAGAAAGGGCAGCCCCCGCTCCAGCCATCAAGACAGAGGTAACCACCTGCCCTTGTGGGGCCAGCCCCATTCTGGGCCACAGCCCATGCCGGTTCATGAACCAGGGCAGGTCATCAGAGGCCAGAGCTGGGCATAGTCAGACATGTGCCTGAGGGCTTGTGCCAGGGTTTAAATTCACAGACCTGAGACTAGAAAGAGTACAGATCTACCCTAATATCTCTCATATTTCTGTTTTGTTCTCATGCTTGTGGTTCCAGGTCCAGTACTAAGCAGAGCCACAAGACAAGGTTCTCAGCTGAGCTGGGTCCAGAAATCCCCTCCCCTTAAGGAATCCCAAGTCACCCTGTCCTTGCCCTGTGCTCTCTGATCTGCCCTTCCCATCGGGGCTCAGCCTCTTCCCCAGGTTGAGCCCCATACCCACGAGGAGGATCTTTCTACTGGTATAGCTCAATCCAAGCCATGAACATAGCTGGGAAATGGGAATTTTAGATCATGATCTCAGAAAAAAGGACACGGTCTGAAACTGCAGACCTTCTCCCCTCCTCACCAGCAGTTGGAGACCCTGACCCTTAGGTATCTGAAACAGGGAGTCCTCCTGCCACTATGCTTTCCCCCAGCAATGGGGTAAAGTGAGGGAGGGGAGGTCTCCTTCTGCACCCCACCAAGGGTCAACTCAAGGTGAGACAGTAAAGCCACCCCAGATGCCACTGGCTGAGGCTGGAAGGAAGGTAGCACTTTTCGGTCTCCCTGGCCTCGGTCTCCACCCCAATCTATGTCGGTCCTTTCAGGGGCTTTTAGTGGAAATGAGCTCAGACCTGTGATGGAGCCTGCCAGCCTCCTCTCCTCCCAGCTCCTCCCATCGCTCTTTCATCACCTCTTCAGTCTCACTTGACTCAGGACCATCCCTCCATCAGGCTCTGTCTGCAAGCAACTCTCTCCTCCCTGTAGCACTCACCTCTTTCACCCCTCCTGCCTCCCCCTGCCCCCACCTCTCCACAGCGTCCTCATTTCCCTCTTCTCCCCTTTCTCCCTGGTCAAACCCCTGCCTCACAGTGCCACCCCACCCCTTTCTTCTTGTCTCCACAGCAGTAGGGAGAGAAAGAGAGCCCCTAGCAGGATTGATGGTTATCCCCACCTCCTCCTCCGCATCTGTTCCCTCCCCAAAGCGGGCACAGAGTTCCCTACAAAAGGCAGGAGCAGAGGCCGTGCAAGACCAGCTGCTCTCAGACTCCCTTTGCCCTCTGCTGGCTTGGCTGGGCTGGGCCTTTGCTCCCCCTTTCTCCAGGTGAGAGTGGGTACCTGAGGTGTCAGGTCCCCCACCTGATTCCCCATGAGCACTATGGAAAGTCCTGAGGGGCAGGAGCTGCAAAATCTGGGGAGAGAAGCCTGGGACAACCCTGCCTACAGTGGCCCTCCCTCCCCACATGGGACACTGAGGATCTGCACCATCTCCAGTGCGGTGCACCCCCAGCCCCAGCCCAAGGAGCCTGAAGATGAACCCCAGGAGAAGGCACACAGGATCCTGGTGTCCAGCTGCTGCCTCCAGATTTTTCGAGGCATCAGAGGTAGCTGGTGGGGGTGGGGGTGGGGGAGTGGGAGGAGGGCTCTCCTAGGATACTGGAGTCAGGAGAAGGAATCACCAAAAGCTGGTTTTTTTGGTGGAGTTGGGGGAATGTGATCTGAAGAAGAGGTGGCATCTCAGTGTCCCTTTGAGATGTGTGAACCGCCTGTGTAGAGCTGCCAGCCCTGGAACACAGAAGCCAGTCTGTGTTGCCCAGAGGGGAAACCTGGCAAGATCATCACTTGGGAGCCCAGAGGGGTATGCGGGAGCTAGTTTGAGGAAAGATATGGATGTGATGATGCTTTAGACGGCCCCATCTGAAACAAGAACCTCCTTTCTATGCCTCCATCCATGCCTTTGATGGAGGAGGGGAGGCATGGTTAGAGTAGCTAGATTCAGCCAAGGGATAAGGTGATGGGGGAGGAACGGGGCTGGAATGGAAGAGAGAGTAAAATCTAGGGACTGATGGGTGGGGAGAACTGGGAGGGACCCTGCTATTGGAGATCCTGGGCAGCTCTCCAATGTCCCTTAGGACTTTGGGGAACAACCCTGACTGAGAACACAGCTGAGAACCGGGAACTTTATGTCAAGACCACCCTGCGGGAGCTTTTGGTGTACATCGTGTTCCTGGTGGACATCTGCCTCTGTGAGTAACAACTGTCTCCGTGTGCAGTTATATCTGTCCGTCAGAAGCATCTACGTGTGCAACAACTGTGCACATACTTCTGCAGGCAACATCTGTGTGCACAGGCTGTGTCCTGGGACCTTGGTATCAGTAATAAAATTCTATTTATTGCCTATTAGAAGAGTGTTAGTAGAAGTCGCTTTGTCCAAAGTTACAAGCTGAGCCCAGTTTTTAAATTCAAGCTCCTGACACCTACTCAGCAGCCACTGTTTTCTATTGGCAGGTGGAAGTTTTTACCCTTCTGTAAAGAGTGGAAGACCACTCCTTTCTGTTTGGAAAAATACACTTTGGTGGGTTTCACATAGAAATTATACTATGTATGTTCCAGGTATTTCTTCAGAGGCAGAAAGGAAAAGATTCAGTAGGTCTTAGGGCTCATATCTCTGGAAAAAAGGGTTGAAGATGCGAATGACGTGGTGATGGTCAATGCAGATAAGGTTCTCCCCTGCGAGGGATGGCCATGCCGCAGGCATTGAGGGAAAATGTGAAGCTCTAGCTACAGACAACAAACTCGGAAGACTTGGTCTCTAAGTTGGGAGAAGCCAGTGAAAAGATAGAATGGTGAACCATGAGAAGATGCAAGTGAAAAACTGTAGATAATAATAAAGTTGGACCTAACAGGTTCTATAAAGCCTATAGATAGATAAGGGTGCTTTGTACTCAGGTAGTTACTTCTTCAAAAACTTGCTCGAGTGCAGTTTGGCTAGTTTCATAGAATTGTGTGTGTGTGTGTGCGTTGATTCAAAGCTGCAGCTTGGATCATACGACTAAGGTAGCTCCCTTACTAGGTGTACTTATGCCCCACAGAAGGCTCTGTTTTTAGGATGCATGATTCTTTCGAAAGTGGAATCTGAAGGTCTGATAACATTGGTCTTGATGGAAAATTTTGTTATCTTCGTCAGCCACCCACATTTGTGTATTCCCTGTAGGAAAGTTGAGCAGAAAGCGCTTGCATCTGACTGAACTCTGTTGAAACTCACTGCATGGGGACCGAGGGCACAATTCTGAGTGTTTACCATGGGCTGTCGGCATGGACTGAGAAGAGACAGTGCCTGTGGGGAACAACAGTCCACCCAGTGTGCATTTATGGGGCCCATTTGATTCCTTTCAGTGAACGACTGTCGGAAGTGTATTTGTTGATGTATTCATTTTTTTGTTTTCACCATCTGCTAGGAGTGTTCCTCTTCTTTTTCAGATCTCATGACAGCAGCTGAAACCCACAGGCTGAGCCTTCTCTATAAATGCGTTGAAGGTCTATATTTCAAGATTAGCCTTTGGAGCATGGTTGGGGGGTTTCTAGTTCCCCAGAGTTCCAGTGAACCACTTTTGACTCCTCTGTAAGGGGCTGGAAGGGGTGGACGAGTGGGCTCTGAAGGCCCGGAGGTCCCATCTATCCATGTTCTCCACTTTTTGAGATCTCAGTGCACTGCTGAATGCGAGGTTGTCTGTGATTCCCAAAGCCTGAGTCAGAGACTCAGTCCCGTAATTACAGAACCCTTGATATTTAGAGGTCATCAAGTTTAAGGATGCAAAATTCCCATCTCTATGACCCTGCCTATAGTGCTCTATCAAGTGTCAAACCAGCCCTATTCTGGAGAGTATCCATGGGGATCTCACTGATTCATGATTCATGGGGAATCCATTTTACGGCTGGGCAGCTCTATTTCCATTCATCCATAGAGCCCCATGCTCTGTGCCAGATTTTGGACTGAGGGATATGGAGATACTGATTCTTAGGCTGTTCAGGGGCCCACCTTCTCCTTTTAAAGCTTTCTTTCTCAAGTCATTTACTTCCACGTTACTCTCTGAAGCCCTAGTGGGTTCAAGGTCTGGTGTTTCCAATTGTCAGCTATGTGATCTGGGGCAAGTTTGCTAACCTTGCTTAGTCTTGGATAATAATCATACCCACCTAACAATATTGTTGTAAAGGTTAAATAAAATGGCCCACTTACATGCTTAGTGCAGCACCCAGCACATGATAAATAATACCTATTATTATTTTCAACTCACAACAAACACAATAAAGCTATCGTGTTTATAACACTATAAATGCAGTGTCATGAACCCAACAAGTAATGGAGGGTGATGGAGAATTAACCCGATACCTTTAAACCTCTGAAAACCTCCAGTTCCTATGGAGTTGGGCTCTTAGTAAAGACCTTGAAACCATTAAATTACCTGAAAATGTGCCATTCACTGCTTTTGACATTGAGAATTCCCTGTCCACAAAGTGCCAGCCCTCTCAAGAAATTTCTTATGAAAAAGAAATTGGAGGCTTTCACATCCTGATGGTTCCATTAGTACAAGAGTACTAATAGTAGTTTCCTAGCCCCCAGCCTCTGCAGGCCTTCTCCTTCTTTGAAGCAAATCTCCAGACAATATCCAGTCTTGGACATGGTCACAGTAGGGCTACTTTGGTGCTCTCCAAAGTCCTGACCACACATCATTGGCATCCTATCACCTTGTCAGCCTCCCTGAACTCGGACCATCTGCAAGTAAACTATGCATTCTCATGAGGATGACATAGCCTCTGAAGGGGATGAAAATAGGATCTACCAGAGGGGGAAAAAAAAACCCTTAGGTTTTGTAATAGTTTTTGACCAAAGTTTTTTACAATACTTCTAGACTGGTTGTAAAAAAATACCTTCCAAAAAAGAAGCCAACGTGAAAGGCTACATACTGAATGATTCTAACTATATGATGTTCTGGAAAGGGCAAACTATGAAGACAGCCATTGCCATGGGTCAAGGGAGGGAGAGATGGATAAACGGATCGCAGAGAATTTTTAGGGCAAAATCCTCTGAAACTACTTGTATGACACTATGATGACGGATACAGGTTGAACTTTTGTCAAAACCCATAAGATGTTCAACATTAAGAGTGAGCCCTGATTTAAAAACTATGGACTCCAGGTGGTAATGATGCAGGTTCACGGACTGTGACAAATGTGTCCCTCTGGTGTGGAGTTTGAATATTGGAGGAGGCTGTGTTGTACAGGGGCATAGGGTGTACAGGACATCTCCACAACTCCCACTAAATTCTGCCTCGAACCAAAACTGTTGAAAAGGTAAAGTCTATTTTAAAAATACCTCCCAAGGTTTGTAGTTAGCTCCACATATAAGGGTTGTGCCATTTGAGCAGCATCCACTTCTGACATTAGACCCTTATGTTAAGGCATTTTCTCCAGAAAACCTCAGTTCATCACCACAACCACCACCATTATTAACAGCACAAAGAGCAAAGCTCTTTGAATGAGTTTTCAATGTGCCTAGCACTATACTACCTACATTATCTCATCAATTACTCCTGAAGATTCCACGAAATTGGTTCTGTTGTCACTCGAATTTTACATATTAGGAAAGGTTTAGATATGTCAATTACAGCTTGCCAAAGGCCACACGACAAACACATGGCAGAAGCAGAATCCAACTCAGCGACTGTTGGCTTAACTCAAATTCTGAGGCTTTGATCTGCTGAAGTCTCTTACAGCCTCTCTGCATCAAGATGTGTTTGTTACACATTAATTTTCAACAGCCATCAACATCTTAGCAAGGATAACTCCCTGCCCTACCCTACCAGAAGCAGAATCTTGATAGAATTCTACTAGCTGATTACTTTTCTGTCTTCGTATTGCTGTATTTAAAAGCTGATATAAACATTAAAGAACATCTTGAAATACAATCTACCTATAATTCACCACAGCACCATAGATATTTTATGTGTATTTTTCCCATTACCACTGTTTATTCATATATTTACATATTTCATCTAGTTGTATATTTTACACTTCCACTTACAATTATATCACAAACATTTTTCATGTTTGGAAGTAGTTTTTATATTTTCATTTTAATGATTACAGTCACACCACAATTAACTAAAACATTTCTCTTGTTATTTCAATATTTTCCCATTATTGGTTAATATCTTTTTATCCTTGCTACTTTCCCCCCCACTTTTGTTTAATTATTTCCTTGAGAATTTCTAGGGAGAGAGATTATTAGGCCAAAAGATAGAAATATCTTCTCAGTGATTTCCACGTGTTGTCATTTTGCCTCTGTAAGGGATCACACAAATTCATTATGCTGCTAGCACTGTAAGATCAAAACAGTTTTGTCATAACCTCACCAGCATTGGATATTCTCATTTATAATTTTAATCATTAAAATAGGCATAAAATGGTACAATTTGCTTTAATTTATTTGTGCTGATCACTACCAAGGATAGAAACTTCCCTCATGTTTTAATTTATTATGTGTATTTATTCTTTGTTTAATTGCATAAAAAAGATTTTTTTATTGTTGTTCAGTTACAGCTTTCCCCACTCTTCCCACCCCCATTGCTCTCCCCTGCTCTGTCCAACCCCCATTCCCAAAGACAATCCCCATCCCATTGTCCTTGACCATGGGTCCTTTGTACATATTCCTTGACTTGACCCTTGCCCTTCTTTACCCAGTTATCCCCCTCCCCTCTCCCCTCTGGTCACTGTCAGTTTGTTCCTTATTTCCAAGTCTCTGGGGGGTTTTTGCTCATTTGTTTTGTTGATTAGATTCCACTTATAGGTGAGATCATATGGTATTTGTCTTTCACCACCTGGCTTATTTCACTTAGCATAATAGTCTCCAGTTCTATCCATGCTCTTGCGAAGGGTAGGACTTCCTTCTTTCTTTCTGCTGCAAAAGATGTTTTAAGATGGGCAAGGGAGCAGTTGGGGGATGGAGATTGGAGCTTTAGACTCTAGGTGAAGGATCAACCGCTAGGGTCATTTTCAGGTTCTGGATTCCTGGAGCTGAAAAGAACACCTGTGCAAGGGATGGGCCCTTGAAAACTATAGTGGTCAGCTATACTGCCCACATTTCCTTTCCCATACACTTTATTCAGGAACTGGGTGGACTTAGACACCAGGGCTATTTGGAGTCTCATCTGGCTCAAACAGCACTATCTTTTTTTAACACAGGCAGGGCGGGTAAACCATCAATCTTCTCATAATAACCATATCAGTTGTGCAACCCTTTAAACCTTACGAAGAGCTTTCACACCTTTTATCTAATTTGATCCTGACAGCAGCCCTGTAAGGGATAGATATTATTATTATTTCTGTTCCACAGATTAGGATGCTGTTATTATGGTCATTATGAATACCTGAGAAATGATCAGTAATTCAGAATGGCCCCTGAAGGGTGGAGTTGCTCCTATTCCTAGGCAGAGAAAGTGCTGGAGATGATCTTCCTGCCTCCACCCCTCCCCTCTCACCATCATGATATTTATAAAACAGCTTCCAGCCCTTTGTCTTCTTGGCAGGATGGCTGTAGCCTTTTGTTGATGGAGGAAACATTGAAGGTCTTTGTATGGAAACAATAGCTGTTTGTTTTAGGAGACAGTATTGTTATCTCAAAGGTGCACCTGGGACTGGCCCTGTATAGGAGAGGCCCTGAGCCAGGACAAGGCTGGGTCTGGTCATCATGGAGTTGGGGGAGGAAGGCAGAGACCCTTGGCCTTTAGTGACTTGTGTCTACATGCCAATTTATATTAATTGGATGCTCTTTATCCATCACTGGTTATGAGGAAATGCCTGGTTCTGATCACTCTACTTTCTTTTAAAGGATTTTAAGGTTCTGTTTGTAGATTGGTGGAATTTTGCATTAACAGGAGAGGTCAAAGTAAGCTTAGAGATTGGGAAAAAATATCTTTCTTTTTTATTGAGATATAATTGACATATAATACTGTATTAGTTTTAAGTGTACAATATAACTTAGTATAAGTGGGTATTGCAAAATGATTACCATAATAAGTTAACGTCTATCAGCATGCATAATTACAAATTTTTGTCATGAGAACTTTTAAGATTCATTCTCTTAGCCCTGGCTGCTGTGTCTCAGAGGACTGAGAGCTGGTCTACAGACTAAAGGGTTGCCAGTTCAATTCCTGGTCAGGGCACATGCCTGGGCTGTAGGCTGGTCCCATGCCTGCAAGAGGTTGATCCATGTTTCTCTTACACATCCATGTTTCTTTCCTTCTTTTTCTCCGTCCTTTCCTGCATCTCTGAAAAAGAAATAAACAAAATCTTTTTAAAAAATTTACTCTCTTAGCAACTTTCAAATATACAATATAGTATTGTTAACAATAGTCACCATGCTGTATGTTACATCCCCAGGACTTATTCATTTTATAGCTGGAAGTTTGTACCTTTGGGCCATCTTCACTGTTTCACCCACCTGCCTCACCCTCAGCATCTGACAACCATCATTCTGTTCTCTATCTAAGAGTTTTGTGTTTTTTCAGATTCCACGTGTAAGTGAAATCATACAGTATCTGTCTTTCTCTGACTTATTTTACCTAGCATAACACCCTCAAGGTCCATCCATGTTGTTGAAAATGGCAAGGTTTCCTTTTCTGATGGCTGAATAATATTCCATTGCATTTATATACAGCATATTTTCTTTATCCATTCATGTGTGGATGGGTATATAGGTTGTTTCCTTGTCTTAGTTATTGTAAAAAATGCTGCAGTGAAAATAGGGGTACAGATATCTTTTCAAGATAGTGAGTTTATTTTCTTTGAATAACTACCCAGCAGTGGAATTGCTGGATCATATGATAGTTCTCTTTTTAATTTTTGAGGAACCTCCATAGAATTTGTCTTTCTCAACTGAGAACTTGACAAGGGAGTAGAACAGAAGTATATTGGAAGTTCAGAAAATAGCAGGTGAGCTCCTATTTCTTATGAGGTATGGCTACAAAATGATGGCAGAAAATAATTGGTCACAAAGAACTATGACATTAATGAAGGCACAATGGTGATGGAGAGAGCATGGAACCTGGAATAAGATGGCTTGGTTTATTTGATAGTACAACTAGTTGTTAGTCACATGCCTTCAGCATGATAGGTCAAGATACTTAAATCTCTGGAAGCCTTTATTTCCTTATTTATCAAATGAGGAAAATCTCTGCCTTTGTGAGATTAGTAGAAAACAAATATGGTACTTAGTGCAGTGCCTGGCATACAGTGTGCTTTCAATAAGTGTCAGTTGTCATTCCATGTCAAGGTATAAATTTTAAAAATATTAAAATGTAAAGTTTAACCCACTGGAAGACAGACCTATTTGAAAGCATCTGGATAACATTTATCAAGGGTCAGAAAAACTAGCCCTCTAGAAGGAGTTGCCAGAGATTAAGAATGGCCATAAGATGATGATTTCATGCCTTTCCTGGCATCCTCAGTTACCTGCAGCCCATCCAGACACAGAGAGTTACAAAGTCCTTTTGGTACTGGTATGAAGTGATCTGAGCCAGCTCCCCCTCAATAATAGGGATTTAATGGATGGTACCATAGACACGATTGCTTAGACTATATTCTACTTAATACTGACACATTTTATATATTTTCAGAAGGAAATAGTAATGTGGTTCCACTTGATCATCAGTTGATCCTACTATGTTTTTACTCCCAGTATGTGTCTGAAATAATAGGATTGATTTTTGTTTCTTTAAATACCTGTGAGCTCTTGTATATTAGGTGGGTGACTCTCATATCTACTTTCCCATGGAAAATGGAGGAGGTTGCAATGCACAATCTATAAAGAAAATCTAAATGGAAATGTTGTTTGTGGTTGACTTACAATGTTGTATGTCACCATGAAGGGCTTCTTCTTTTTGCATTAGTGTACTACGGTGAAATGCTATGAATTTTGGCTACTTTTACCATTTACTTTTTAAGAAAAATATGGTGGCAGTTTATTAAATTCCTGATGTATCTTCATAGTAGACATAGGTAAAAGTGAAGAACATTACTTGATGTGGTTGAAATAAAAGAGTGATGAGAAATATCTGAGGAAGTACAAACAGCTCATTTCTAAGAACATAAAATTCTTGTACATCTGTGTTTGTAAAATCACTAGCCTCCATTGTGGAACAAAGAAAACATAGTTATTGGATCATTATATCACAAAAACAAGAACATGTCTTGAATATTTATAATGTATATTTTGACAAATGGTCACATAGGATTTGTTATGCTTTCTTTAGACCATGTGTGAACTTAATATTATTTTCATTAATAAAGGTGAATGAATTTGAAAAAAAATAATAGGGATTTAGGCCACATGAGCCCACTTGTCCTATATTTTCTGTAGCACAATTTCCTGGTGTGCCAGAATTCCCAGGGCCTGGATTGTCCAATGCTAAGTGACAGTCTGATATTTAGTTTTCTCCCATGTGGGCTGTCGCTGATCTCTAGGATTACAGTGGTACATTTAAGTGCTAGGTCTTGGGATCAGGGAAAAAGTTTTTACCAAGAACTATGCTTTGTTCAAGTACAGAAGAACAGGCTGCATTAGCTGACAAAATTTAGATAGTCTAGATTCTCGTAGATGAGATCAGGCTGGGGCACTGCCAGTGTAAGTGACCAAGGAAAGGACACGCAGCTCCTCCTATTCATAAGGCGTGGGTCTGAGTGCCGACTCTGCCTCTGCCCAGCTGAATGACTCTGAGCAAATCATGTGCACTCTGGACTTCATGATTATAGGAAACTGCTCATGGGTAAGGTGGAACAATTAGGCCATACTGGACAGGCTACTGGAAAACATTGTATGCAAAAGCTCTTTGAACACTATGAACTGCGATAAAAGGTAAGGAAGGGAATATGATAGTGCTGACAACAATCTCTTTATGAGATTGGGTGGTGGGAGTAGAAAATGAGGGCTTTAAGTTCAGGTAGATCCTCAGGACTGGGCAGAGTTTCTAGTCCCAGAAATAAGGCACAGGGCAATGGTTCTCAAAGGTGAGCTCCAAGGGCCCCTGGAGTCCTGATACTGACTTAGGGTGTTTGTGAGGGTCTCCCTTACCCAGCTACATATTCTGACAGGCCATTATTGCTTTTTTTTTTTTATAAGATTTTATTTATTTATTTTCAGAGAAGGGAAGGGAGGTGGGAAGGGAAGGAGAAAGAGAGGGAGAGAATCATCAATGTGTGGTTGCCCCTCATGTGTCCCCATCTGGGGACCTGGCCCACAACCCAGGCATGTGCTCTAGACTGGGAATCAAACCCATGACTCTTTGATTCATAGGCTGGCACTCAATCCACAGAGCCAACCAGCCAGGGTTCATTATTTCTTAATATACTTCAACCAAAACAACATATTGCAACAGATTGCTAAAGCAGATATGAAAATCTAGCTGTCTTCTATTAAAGCCAGACATTAAAGAGACTTGTAAAAGTATAAACAATGCCACTTTTCTCACTAACTTGTTTTGCTTTGTTTTAGAAAACATAGCTGTATTTCATAAAAACGCGGTTTATGTTTACATGTATTGGGTTTGTTATGTTATTATTTTTAAGAGGTACAAAAGGGTCCTGAAGACAAAATGTTTTGAGAACTACTGACTTTGAGAATGAGTCTGATCTGGTCCAATCAGGTTATTTCACAGCATGGAAGAAAAGGACAGATAAGGTGATAAGAGTTTATTAGCAAAAGGTTCAAACTAAGTACAGGATTCTGAGTATTCACAGGTTTATTCATTCAAACATGTATGAAGTCCCACTGTGTGTCAGACCCTAAGCCAACTATTAGAGGCTATGAAATATATAAGACACAAAGCCTCCAAGGAGCGAAGGAGAGCGCCATGTAAAACCGGTGACATGCAGCGTTGGCAAACGCTTGTGGTGGAGGGGTGCTCTGGGACCATGGCAAGATGTGGGGAACAAAATGGTCAGGGAGACAACCATTCAAGTGTAAGGAGGTCAAAAGTCATTGTCATTTGCTTGCTTGCTTTAACATCATTGGCTCTCAGCCTGAAGGAAGCAGGGGTTGGAATTAGCAGGCATCAGGGCTTTGCCAGAATCAGTCTTGAAGGTCAAGTATGAGGGAAAATACAAAAGAGGATATCCCCTTATTCCACTAGAAAACAATTCTACCTCTTCCCAGTAAAACCCTGGGAATATCTTTAATTACAATTTTAACTAATACATATTCCTTGTTTTTAAAAAATATCTAAATAATTTAGAGAATGTTAAAGGTCACTGCTAAGCACTGTTCATACTTTGGTGTATATCATTTAGCCATTTTTAGGCACATATAAATATATGTGAATTTTAGAGAGGAGCTGTTGGGCAGTTTCCACAGCAAGTGCGAAGTCACACGAATACTGTCTACGACGTGAAGAGTCCCCTAATGGTAACACAACCAGTGTAGGAGGCTCTCGGGAGAAGTTAATGGCCGATGGAATAAAGTCAGTGTGGGAGGACGTCTTGGAGCCCTGTGTGGGAAATAACTCAGCGATCAAAATAGCTGCAAGGAACTGCCTGCGGGCTGTGGCGAAGGCCGGCCAGGATCTGAGGCAATGCGTCTTCCTGACGCTTGCACCTAGGCCTCCCGGCACTACTGCTGCGGCACCTCCTCTCTCCCCTTCTCTGCCTCCGCCTCCGGAGCTTCGCTGTCCTCTCACCTGCACCTGCCCACGGGTTTGGACTCTTCTTTCCCCTATGGTCCACTGTCTTGTAGCCTTTCTGTCAAGAAGAAGAAGAACAAAGAATTTCTTAACTGGAGACTTCTACAAAGAAAAAGAAAAGGGCTCTGTGTAACCACTACATGGTTCTAGCCAAGAGATCTGTGGTTAGATTCGACCTTGCTTAAGACAGGAATTTTGTGTTATCGGTTTGTTGGCTGTGACTCTTTTATTTCCCTCTACGCCTACTTTAATTTTCTTAGAAAAGTGCCTTTTGCCAACTACCCATCTGATAACAGATATAGTCACGTGAAATGCTTCAGTTGGGATAATGATTTACCTGCTATCACAGTGATATATAGAATAACTGATAAAACTTTATTTCTCTTTCACGTAACAATCTGAGGTCTGGGTATAAGAAGTCCTGAGCTAACAAGGGGCTCCACAATCAGGCTCCTTCCACCCTATTGTTTTGCTATCTTCAACAGATGGCTTCTATTTCATGCTTCAGGTCCTGCTCTTATATCCATACACCAGCTCACAGGAAGTAGGAAAGTAGCAGGGAAAGCACGTTCCTTCCTTTTAAGGGCATGAGCCAGAAGTTGTAAGTGGAAGCATATCACTCCACTCATATTTCATTGGCCAAAATTTACTCAAGGGGTCACAGTACCTAGCTGCAGGGGAGGTTAGGTAATGTAATTTTTAGTTGAGTGGAAACGTGAGCTCCATTAAAATTACATTGTCTTGTAAAGACAAGAGGAGAGGTATTGAAGGATAACCAGCAGTCTGTGTCAGACAGAGGGATAAAAAATCTTGTCCATAGTTTGGATTGGGAACAGCAAAAATTAATGGAACTCAGAGAAATCAAGTCACTTATAACTTCCCTGACACAAAATCATCAGGGAAGCTGATGAGACTTGATTCTTTTCCACCAGGAGTGGGCATTAAAGTGTGTAGCTAAGCTATTGTGAAACCATTATCGGAGGCTGTTGAAGAGACACAAGAAGGGACAGTTTCAGGGCATTGTACTCTACTTAACGAGAAAGTAGAATCATCCTGCAGAGATACCTCTAGAACTTCCCCCCAAATTATTTATATGACCAAAGCCAAACTGGGTCATGTGTCGAGAAATAGGTAGAAATGTTTCAGAAAGCTTCTCAGCAAGCCAGGCAACCCCAAAGGGGGTCAGGAAGAGGCCATTACATTTGCAGACTTGGTAAAGCCCGGGGAACCCCCCCCCATCCCCCCGACTTCAACAGGTGGAGGATTGGTGGGACAGGGGAAGTTCTGTTCACAGAATGGCTGTCAGGGCTGTGGTTGGGGGTTAAACAGACCATGCTTTCTCATGAAACATCCTCATTCCTTTTTCTCAGATCTGTCAGGCTTAGGAAGGAGCAATTGGCTTCTGAATGGCAAAAAAACTGTACGGCAGAGTTTCCCTCAGAGGAATGGTATAGACATGTGAAGGAATTACACGCTTGCTGGCAGAAGCACTCCACCTTTTCAAGGTTCTTTGTCAGTTAGTTGGGAGAAGAAACCTCATTTCTGTCTAAGGGTTATTAGAAATGAACTCCTATGTTCCATTAAATAGCAATTAAGAAGAGGGAAGGGGCTCAGTAGCACACGAAGGCCTGCATCACCTGGGGAAGGAGACGCACAAAGCAACTGCTATCTTCTTATTATGGCTCTGATCTGGGAAGGCCTCCAGCGGTTCAAAAGAAAGGATGACAATATTCAATTATTACTTAACATTGGAAAGGATAAAATCAAGTAATTATCCAAGCCTGTGATGATGATGATTAAAAATAACCATTATAGTCATACTTCTTTAATAACAATATATTTGTGCCCCACCTATGTAAAGAGATCTGAGCCAGTTTACTTTAAAAAGCCCAGGTACAATAAAATATAGCCCATTAAACTATAATAAAAAGACACAGCAGAAGAAGGTGGAAAAGATAGTGGAGTAAGATAAATTACACCAGAAAACTTAAGATAAACGAAAGTATTGCCAATGAGAACAAATGCCTGAGGCTTCTGGCAGCCAAAGCAAAGAGGAGAATGCAGGTCACACACGTCTCCTTCTCGAGAGAGAAAAAGCAGACCAGTTAATAAGGAGATGGTAACTCTGGGAAGAACTGGCCTTCTTGGGTTTTGTGTAAGAGACTTGAAGTATCATAATGGGTAAAAGCAAAGCCAAAAAATTGAAGCTATTTTTCTTTTGACTGTTTCTGCCTCCTTTAAAACCCACATTAATCCTCATTCTATAAGGGAAATTTTTAGGAGTAGGGATACAAAAGTTTATTAATACATATATACATACCTAGCTGCAATATGTAAATATATATATGTACATATTCTAGAATATGTATTTCATTATATCCTAGAGATCTGCTTCATCCAGAAATAAAGCTTGGAGAGCCTTGAAGAATTAATGGTAGATATGTTCCTATAATATTATATCACCCTCATTTGGCTTGGTCACCAAGCTCCCTTTAATATAGGGTGATAATGTTAATTATACAGTGATAATTTAATATACGGTGATAACTTTAATTAATGTAGACTTTGGCACACATACTAAAGTTATCCACTGCCCTCTGGAGATGTTCAAGCAATAGCAGAAGCTTTTTAGCTCCATTTTCCTTAGAAATAATGCAATCTTTTTCAAAATGTCATGGTTTCCATATAACTGAAAGCCGTGTTACAATGAAGTAAAATTCAGTGAAAACTGGCTTAAACAATACTGGATTTATTGTCTAGGTCAGTGATTTTCAACTGATGTGCCGTGGCACACTGGTGGACCACAAGAATTCTTAAAACGTGCAATACCTGACTATCTAATCAAGAACACTGACCTCTTTTCCTTTAAACTGTCAAGTTAAAAAAAAATGACAACAGCCAACACAACAATGAACATCCAGAGTGAAGGAATCAAAATTACAGCTAAATTTTTGTCAGACTGGCAAAAAATGTATTTTTGGCAAAGCCATAGAATTTTAGTAACTTTATGAGCCAGGAGATGAGAAGGGGTGAAACTCGAGGCCTGGGTGATGGAAGTCCAAGGAGCCCAGCGCTCAGGGCTGATCAATCCAGGGGCTTAGGGATGTCACAGAAGACCAGGCTGTTTGTTACCACATTCTGCCAGCTGCACTGTCACCTTCATCCTAAGGCTGATCCTCTGGGGCTTTCTTTTTTCCTCCTCTTTTTTCTATGTTGCTCAAGTACACTTGTCTCCATTTCCGCCTCCTGAATCTCCCCCACTCCACCCACCCCCACCTCCCACCCTCAATCCTACACCCCTTGGGCTTTGCCCATGGGTCCTTTACACATGTTCCTCTACAACCCTTCCCCCTCTCTCCCCATTATCCTTGTGCCCCCTCTCCTCTGGTTTCATATCTGAGAGAAAAGATCCTAAACATTCCAGTAATCTCTCTTCATGACTCCTTGGTCTGAAATGGGTTACAGACACACTCAAATAATAGTGTCAAGGGAGGGGCTTTTGTGGATTAGTTGAGCCAGGTTGGAGCGAGCTCCTAGCAACATACCTGAGATGATCCAGAGGTACGATGTCTCAAATAAAACCACGGGATTAGCCAAGAGAGGATCTTAGGCGAGCAGTGACAAAGTTCAGAGCAGCATTCAGCACCTGGAAATTTCAGCCTGTAACTTGGAAACAAATAGGTAGAATGATTTTTTAAATAATTTTATTACTTTTATATTATTATTATAGAATTAATTGAGCTCCATGAAACTGAAGAGAAATAAAATCTACTTATTATAATACTCCTTTTTTGACAAGTTCAATTTTTCCTTCAAGTTTGTACATTCTTAGTATTTGAAAAAATATTTAATTGTAATGATAGTGTTGAAACAATTTTGCATTCTGTTTTTATTTCCATTTCAATGGCTGTATCATAGTCCATTAAGTGGCTCAATGATGTCATAATTTATTTAACCATTGCCTCTCTGTAGGACATTTAGGCTATTTGCAATTTTTTGATGTTATAAATAATCCAGGTACCACTTTTATGCATGTGCCTTTTTTTCCTTTGGGACTCATCTGTATCTGAATATGATTTTTGATACAGATTTCTATACAATTATCCATTTACATCCAGAATGAACAAATTGAAACTTTTTTAAGATGGTGCTCTTTTGAATTTACCAAGTGCTGTTGCAATTCAGATATTAAACTCTTCGAGTAGAGTTTTCTTTTTTTTTAAGATTTTATTTATTTACTTTTAGACAGAGGGGAAGGGAGGAAGAAAGAAAGGGAGAGAAATGTCAGTGTGTGCTTGCCTCTTGCATGCCCCCACCTGGGGACCTGGCCCACAACCCAGGCATGTGCCCTGACTGGGAATCAAACTGACAACCCTTTGGTTCGCAGGTTGGCGCTCAATCCACTGAGCTACACCAGCCAAGGCCCAAGTAGAGTTTTCTTATAAGAACATCTTATAAACTTGCATGATCCTGACCATTCAGATTGATTATTTTGAAGGAGAGTCAGAGTCCGTACTCAGAGTGATACAGGGATTTAATGGAGAGCAGTGGCTAAATTCAGTCTTTGGAGTAAGGCGGACCTGCGTTAAATCAACTTTACTTGCTGCTATATGATATTTGGACAAGTTATTTAGCAACATTCTGGATCTTAGTCATCTGCACAAAATGCAAATAGCAGTTCCTACTTTATGAGAGTTTTTTTCCCTCAGAATTATGGGAGACAATGTATGCAAAGCCTGGTGAATAGTAAGTGTCAATAAATAGTAAGTAATTGTTATTATTCAGTAACTGTCAATATGATGTGAGGCCAAGGTTAAAAGGCATGCTTTGGTGTGTCTAGGAGAACTCAACTTCTGTCCAGGAGGAGAGAAAAAAGCAGATGCTCTGTGTTGGACAGTGACACCATCACCTGATCTCTGAGTCCCCCTCAGAGCACCCCAGGCAGTCGTTGCCCAGTGTCTGGGCATGCCGTGTTTTGCCTCCATAAAGAGTTCACAGCTGGTTTAGAGCCATGTTAATTCTGAGCAGTAACAGAGTTGGAGAACTAGAGAAGAGAAAAAGCTGTGGCGATGGGTACCACCTAGCGGCCACCCAGAAGTGCAACAATGTAACTAGCTTAGGTCATCAGGAAGAGTTCAGATCACTGACCATCACCTCTAACTGTGTAACAAAATGGTTCTTAGCAGACAGAAATTTGTTTTCCCACCCATTTTCCAGAACCATGGAAGTTGAATCTGAATCTTCCCAATACTTAGGACAGGTAACCACAAATTTGGGTCAAAGAGAAGTCAAGTCGTTGGTTGGACTTCCTTGACTGGAATGGGGAAATTGAAGGAACGAGCTTTCTTCTTGGCTGATTTCCCCCTGGAGAAGTGTGATGTGGCTTGTGTCTAACGTGAGGCCCCGGTGGCCCCCTTTTCCTCCAAGCCATGCCCTTTCCAGATGGGGTGCTGGGAAAAATATAACTTAGGATTTGAAAAGAAAAATTCTTAAAGGGAATTGCTCGTAAGAAGCCAAACAAACCCTGCTTAAAGTTTCCCTGATGGAATTATAGACTTACAGAAAAGTTGTAAGAGCAATACAAAGAATTCTTACACACCTTCACCCAGATTTCCCAAATATGAACATTTTTACCATGCTTGCTTTTCCTTTTTCATTCTCTGTCTCTGTCTACACACACACACACACACACACACACACACACAACTGTTTGTCAGTAAATTGTAGACAAAATGCCCCCTTACTCCTATACTTTAATGTGTATTTTCTGAAAACAAGAACATCCTTTTATCAAAGTCAAAAAATTATCACTGATTCAGTACTATCATCTAACGAGAAGACATTATTACAATTTCACCAATTATTCCACTAACAGTTTTTACAGCAAAAGAAAAAAATTATGGTCTGGGATATAATCCTAAATGTACATACTGCATTTATTCTTCATGTTTTTTTAATCTCTTTTAATCTACAACAATTCTTTAGTCTTTCTTTGTCTTTCATGACCTAGCAAAATATTTAGTAATAAATCACAATATTAGCAAATTATAAACTACAGAAGAAAAGAATCCACAAGTTTATACTGACATACATAAGTGAATAAATGAATGAGGAATAAGGGAAAGTCCTGTAGAGAGTGCCAACCAATCAGTGCAGGAAGAATGACGAAATGAGCAAATCCCAACATGATGCCCATAAGGCAAGAGCCATCAATGGATACTAACACTAGTAGGATGAAGGCTGGTGAGTAACAGGACGTTTGCACAGTTTCAAAGTATCTTCCCACAACATATGCATTAATTACAAAGAGGACAAATAATAATTTTACATTGAAGACAGCTGGAAGACCCTGCCCTAACAGGAGTCAAAACTAATGTTAGATATTAGTGCCTTGGATATTCCTCACAAAAACGCATAGCCTGGATTGAAACACAAGGAAACATCAGATGAATCTAAATTGAGGGACACTCTATAAAATAAGTGGTTTATAATCTTCAAATTCTGCCTTTGAACTGGAGAATTTATACCTTCCCTTGCGAGCCCTACTTTAGACTCTGGGTGTCTGTTTTAGGAAGGCTGAGGGAGATCCAGTTCTTCAGGGCAAAGGCCAGGTCTTCTTTGATCTGGGGATGCTTTGAGTTCCTCTCTCAGGAGACAACTGTGCCCATCGGAATGCACCAGGGCCAGAGGTGCCACGCTTTCCTCCTACTCCCGTGACTGCGGAGTCACTGACTCCAGGTCCAGAAAACCACATGTCTGCTATAAGGTGTGTGGCCAGGGCCTCAGAGTGCTCTAGAATTTGGAGGCACTTCCCAAGGGCATAAATATAAGACAAATGAAAGGAAGCACTCCGGAAAGTGGAATTTTCTTGGCTCTGGGGGGTAAGAACTAGGAAGTTAAGCTGGTTCAGGAAGAGAAAAGGAATTTCCAGAATGACAATATCCAGAGACAATTACTGAGCAGAGTTCAATCTTTCTGAGTGGAGTTGGGAGGGGAGGAGGAGACCTGGCAGCCACAACTCCTCCTAATGCAGTCCCTGGTCCCCCATGCCACCGTCATCCTCCCCCATCAACTCCAGGGGGTGGGTCCGATGGGCTCCCATCTAGATAGCATCTCTAGCCCCAGGGCAATGGGATTTCCTGGGGGTGGGTGGGGGTTGTTCCTGGAGAATGGAGATGGGAACAATGAGCAAGACACAGCCTCTCGGGTTGGTTTCTAGTGACCTACGGAATGACAAGCTCCAGTGCCTATTACTACACCAAAGTGATGTCTGAGCTCTTCTTACACACCTCGTCAGATACCAGAGTCTCCTTCCAGGCCATCAGCAGCATGGCAGACTTCTGGAATGTGAGTATGAGGCCACCTCTGCCCCTCCCCTGTCCTTCTCAATGGCCTGAAGGATGAGGCCGCAGGCCAGGGTTCAGGGATGTCAGACAGTGGATCAGGCCATATCCAGAGACCAGGTCATTCTAGGATCAGGCTGAGGTACAGGGGCGGAAAGAATCAATGGGTCACACTAGAGTCAAGGTGGAGTTAGGCGAGAGATCAGGACGATGATCAGAGTGTCGAGCCAGCAGTTAGACCAGTATTGGAAGTCAGGGATAAGGCTGAACTAAATACATTTTAAATAAAGAGTAGGTCAAGATTTGGTCAAAGTTCATGGGTCAGCTGAAGAGTCGAACAGAAGCAACCTGGAGACAAGTTGGGAAGGGTGGCCAGGGAGTAAGGGCAAAGGTCATTTTGAGAGTAGGGGTCAGGATGAGGCGGGGGCGGGTCTAATCTTGCTTGTGGTCTAGTTTGCCCAGGGCCCACTACTGGACAGTTTGTATTGGACCAAATGGTACAACAATCAGAGCCTGGGCCACGGCTCCCACTCTTTCATCTACTATGAGAACATGCTGCTGGGGGTTCCAAGGTTGCGGCAGCTGAGGGTCCGCAATGACTCCTGTGTGGTGCACGAGGACTTCCGCGAGGACATTTTGAGCTGCTATGACGTCTACTCTCCGGACAAGGAAGAGCAGCTCCCCTTTGGGCCCCTCAATGGCACAGCGTGAGTGAATCCCCCAGTATAGTCACCGAGCTTGCCCCTCCAGCCTGACACCATCCCAAGGTTTGGAAACCACTTCTACAAAGCCTTAGGGAGAAGTAGAGGAAAGCCTTAGGGAGGCTCAGGAGCAGTGGGGTGATGGTCTGGGTCATTCAGGAACAGAGAAGGTCCATTAACAGACAGAGCCTTGGCCTCAGGACATGTTTCCACACACAGGCCACAGGCCCTCTGGCCTACTCTGGAGGCAGTCCTGCCAGAGAAAGCATTTTTCTCTTGCCCAGCAGTCCCTTGGGGCAGGGAGGATTGATGACATCAATACTGCCAGGAGTCATGGTTGGAAATCTAACCCTTGGGACAGATAGGAGAGCATCAAGGGGTCTGGTGTGAATGACCTTAGGGAATAAAGGGGGAAAGGATGGCTAGGACGCACTAGGATGGGAAAGAAGGGGAAGAAAAAGGGGCCCAGGGCAGAGTTTGTGGTCAGAACAGTGATGGGGCTGCGCAGCCCAGTGCACAGCCTCAAGAGCAGAAAGGGTCTTTGCTGGGTCATATGGGCCAGGTGCTTCCTTTATGGGGACTACTCAGGCAGGGGTCAAAAGTGGGGCTTGGCCTTGTCATCCATAGTCTTGGCTGACACCATGAAAAATGAGGAGATTTACATTTGAGTTTCAGTTTGGCCACTAACAAGCTGGAGAATCTCACATATCTCGGAGTCTTGGTTTTCTCACTTGCAAAATGTGGATAATGGTTACCCTTAGTTCCCAAACAATTGTTAACATTAAACAAGATAATACATATGAAATACACATATATGTGATATGTATATATAACACATGTGAAACTGTAAAGCCCAGATAATCATGAAGCATTGGTATTGCCTTGGGAGATCAGCTTTAGGTTGGCTCAGACCTCTGCTCAGAAGGTTTCTTCCTTGGCAGGTGGACATACCACTCACAGAATGAACTGGGGGGCTCCTCTCACTGGGGCCAGCTCACAAGCTACAGTGGAGGTGGCTACTACCTGGACCTTCCGGGATCCCGACAGGGCAGTGCAGAGGCACTCCGGGAACTTCAGGAGGCCCTGTGGCTGGACAGGGGCACTCGGGTGGTTTTCATCGACTTCTCAGTCTACAATGCCAACATCAATCTTTTCTGCGTTCTGAGGTGGGTCCCCTTTCCCTACTGCATCGCTCCATCCATGGTTTTTGGTTCCCTTCTCCTCTGCTTGAGACCCTTTCCCAAACATGTACCCTGTGGTGGGGAAGGGGAGAGGCGGGGACGGGAGGAAGTGTCCCAGCCCAGGCCTCACCAGACATCTGCGCCTCCTCCCGCAGACTGGTGGTGGAGTTTCCAGCTACAGGAGGTGCCATCCCATCCTGGCAAATTCGCACAGTTAAGCTGATTCGCTATGTCAGCAATTGGGACTTCTTTATTGTTGGCTGTGAGATCATCTTCTGCATCTTCATCTTCTACTATGTGGTGGAGGAGATCCTGGAGCTCCACATCCACCGACTTCGCTACCTCAGCAGCATCTGGAACATTCTGGACCTGGTGGTCATCTTGGTGAGGAACAGATTGTCTTAGACTTGGCACGTATTTGGAGGAGATGGGGGAATCTACCTTCAGAGGCACTCCAAGCTATTCCTTTCAGAGTCCCAAGCCCACCTTTTCACAGCTGGTCAAATCCCTGTGTAACAGCTCTCTAAGCAAGAGGCTGATATTTCTCTGGCTCAGCACTGGGAAAGCCTTGTCTCCCATGTTCCTTCTCCCTCTAGTCTGTGACCCAGGCTCTGCTCCTTTCTTTAAGTACTTGATACTCTGTTCCTCCTCTGTCTCTTGCCCTTATGATCTATCTATCCCTTTGAAGTTGCTGCCTTTTCTCTTGTATTAAAATATCCTGCCTCTTTATCTTTGTCTCCTTCCCATTAAAAGGACACATTCATTTTCTGGCCAAGGCTGGGAAGTGGTGGGGGAAATAAAATTACTTGGCCCCAGTTCTCTACAGAGAGAACTGTCATAATACCTTTACAACCCAGGTATTTATCACTGGCCCCAGAGCCTTCACTTGGGCTTTAAGACATTCCCCAATAATCCCATCCAGTTCCATCTGAACCTGGATAGTCAACAACTCAGCAGCTAAGGGCGTTTGGTTTCCCACCTGTCTTACCCACCCCTGTGACTTCACTGTTGAACTTCCCTTGGGTTCCCCCTGACTTCTCTGACCCCTCAACCCCTGTGATGACAGCTGTCCATTTTGGCTGTGGGCTTCCACATATTCCGGACCCTGGAGGTGAATCGTCTGATGGGGAAGCTCCTGCAGCAGCCAAACACATATGCTGACTTCGAGTTCCTCGCCTTCTGGCAGACACAGTACAACAACATGAATGCTGTCAACCTGTTCTTTGCCTGGATCAAGGTACTCTGGGACTCCTCACTCCCATCTCCCTGGGGCACTCATTCTCCCTTCCTCAAAATTTGTCTCATTTTCCTTATCTGGTTTGGCAATCCTGGGGCCTCCGTAGTCTGGAGTGGACTGTTAAAAGCTTTTCTGTTTTCTTCCTTAATTGCCTGGTTCAACGTGGTCCTACCAGATATTCAAGTACATCAGCTTCAACAAAACCATGACTCAGCTCTCCTCCACACTGGCCCGCTGTGCCAAGGACATCCTGGGCTTCGCCGTCATGTTCTTCATCGTTTTTTTCGCCTATGCCCAGCTTGGCTACTTGCTTTTTGGGACCCAAGTGGAAAACTTTAGCACTTTCATCAAGTGCATGTGTGTGTCCTGTCCCTTTCACTCCTCCCTGGCCCCTTACCCTCCAGCTCCATGGGTGCAGGTATCCTTGGGGTTTGGGCACATCTGTGCTTAAAGTGTCTGTGCGAGAGTCTTTGGAGGCCCTGGTATGTGCGCTCAAGTATCTGTGCATCCTGCTCTGTCTCTGTCAGATGGGCTGGAGGTGCAGTGAGGGGTCTTTCTGAGCCCATCAAAAAGCAGTTAAGAAAGTGGGATGAGGGTGTGGGTGGGGGTCGGGGTTGTGGTCAGGCTCTGGGTGAAGCCCAGTCCCCGATCTCTCAGTTTCACTCAGTTCCGGATCATCCTTGGGGACTTTGACTACAATGCTATCGACAATGCCAACCGCATCCTGGGACCTGCCTACTTTGTCACCTATGTCTTTTTTGTCTTCTTTGTGCTCTTGGTAAGGATCCTTCTGAGAAGTGGGGATTTGGAACTTGAGGGGAGAGATGTAGAGGGCCTTCAGGGTGGGTTTTTACACCCCCACCCTGTTCTTCATTCAGGAGTATAATGGGTTTCTCAAATCAAGGATGGGGAGTGTGGTGTGGGGGGTGTGGATCTTCTGAGAGCCAGCTAATATGGTTGGTCAGTGTGGTCAGCAGTCAAGTATTTTGCACAGTGTAAAGGAATCTGCAGGCTCCCTCACTAACATCAAACCTCTCTCCTCCAAGGGTGGAAAGGGAGAGAAAAATGCCTCATGAGAAGTGGCTTCCCTTCTATGGAAGCTTCTATGGAAGCTTCTATGTCTGTCTTTCCATGTCTGGAAGCTTCTTTGTCTGTCCTTCAAACCTCCCCTTCCTCTGGGGACTGATGGCTGTTTAGACAACCACTGCTTTGTATTTATTCTCTCTTCCTGACAACCATGAGAGATCAGGGTTTCATTTTTATTAACGAAGTAGCAGATTTCTTTATTTGATTAATGAATGGGGGCATAGATATAGATTAGGGATAGATGACTAAGAGAGTACAATTAAATTAACACCTTGAAAAAGTTTCTGGCTTTGGTGCTTGGTGGGCCCTTATATAAAAGGAATCTGCGGTGTATGTCGAGGTATTTTTCTGATCAGGTTACTGCAACAAATGAGTGAGGACACCAGGCTGATGAGTAAGCATGGTCCATCACTAACAGAACTGTGCTGAAAGGCGGGGCTCTGGGGACCCTGAGATATAGGGGTTACTGGGCTGCAGGGTTGGGCTTGAAAGCTTCGACCCCTTTAGAACATGTGTCTAGGACATTAATATCATCAGTGGGCTCAGTGCTGTGGATCTGGGGTGAGGACCCACATCCCCACTTTATCCTCCAGAATATGTTCCTTGCCATCATCAATGACACATATTCAGAGGTCAAAGAGGAGTTGGCTGGACAGAGGGATGAGTTACAGATTTCTGACCTCCTGAAACAGGTAACTACTCAATCTCCTCGAGCTGCATATCTACTTCAGGGCCCAGGTCCAAAGCTCTGCGTCCCGGTCTGTTCCCGACTAGCATAGGGGCCTGTGTCCTTGTGTGCCTTCAATTTACCCTGGGAAGCCTGGCATCCTGTGGGTGGAGGTGGGGGTAAGGGATGATGAGGAGGCTGTGGGACTTATGCTTGTTTCCTTTCCCCTTCCAGGGCTACAACAAGACCCTAATGAGGCTGCGTCTCAGGAAGGAACAGGTTTCGGATGTGCAGAAGGTCCTGCAGGGTGGGGAGCAGGAGATCCAGTTTGAGGATTTTACCAACACCTTAAGGGAGTGAGCAATCAGAGATCCAAATTTCTCTGACTTCAGTCTATAAGTCCTTGATCTTCAACCATGCATACATCCTTTGCTTATAAGCCTCTGATCTTGGCCTATGAACCTCTGATCTTGGCTAATAGGCCTTTGACCTTCACCTATAGGTCTCTGATCCTGTCTTTCAGAATCATGCCTGTAGTTTAAAGGTCTGTGACCATTGTTGGGGGGGGGGCACTCCATCCGCAGAGCCACCCCCCCCCCCATAAGAATAAATCTACCAAGACATGATCTGCTTGGGGAGGAAAGATAGCCAATCTCTCAAAGGAAAAGGGACTTGAGCCTGTTTCTCAATGGGCCTTTATTTGGTTTAATCTGCATAGGAATACAGAGCGTATACATAAATCTCACCAATTACTGTCAGGCAGTAATGATCAAACAATAGATAACATTCCAATAACTATGAGGGCTTATTCTGAGTCAGGGTCAGATAGCTAAAGGGCCATAAAACTTTGGGAAACAAACTCATTTTATGCTTGGACCCTTATCATTTAAATTGAGGGCATTCTTAGCAAAGCAGGTTTCACAGGATTTTATGCATTCTTTCTTAGGCCCGATTGCCCCAGGAAATGCCCATTCTAGCCCAGGGCCACACCCACCTCCAGCATTGTTTCAGGCTTAAGTAAGGCAGCCAAGATATTAGGAGACTTTTTGCAGATAGAATGAGGACTCAGGCCCTTGAAAAGCCAAGGGGTGAGGGTCCATCACCCCTTTTTTATAGTCCCTTAAGTCCTTCCCTGATGGCCCCTTCATGACTGTGCCTGTCTTAGGTCATCTCTCCCTTGAGGAATCTTACCCATGATTGGCTAACCAGTCATTCGTCCAGGGCCAAGCAGGGTGAAGTAAAGGGGACAGAGGCTGCACCCCTGACAGGAGGATAAGCTTTGTCTCCTTAGTGGCTTATGGTCCCAAGGTCTTTTTACTCAGCCTTAGACATGGAGGGTTACAGCTTCTGACACCAGGCAGGGCAGTACCCAACAGACGATGTTCTATAATGTTCTGGACCTTGTTTAACCAACTCTTAGGACTAATAATACAATTCCCTGATCTTTGTATACAGCCCTCACTCCCACAAAATTCTGATCTTGGTTCTTTGCTCCCCCCAAACACTGGTCTATTTCCTTAGCTATTCTCTGTCAGCTTCCCAATTAAGCATATTAACAAACACTGAAGAAATATATTATAAACACTGGCTGCAGGCCAAACACTCAGTAATAAGTAGTTGATCATTGCTAAGGTATCCAATGAAAGATGGGACATAGCAGGAGATATGACCATGCAAATAAGCAAGGACCACAGTGGGAATAGCCTCAAACACCATTACTCTATCCAAAGGACAGGGTACCCAGGAAGCACTTTAAGCAGAGAAGGGGTATTATATATTTAGACCTGCATTTTAGAAAGATTAATTACTCTAGTTGCATTATAGAAAATGGATTTCAGGTAGGGAGTAAAAGGGATGCTGAGGGGCTAGGGGGCAGGCTATTTAGAGGCAAAGAGATTTTGCACTAACCCCTGTAGGAGATCACATGGGCCAAACCTAGTCAGCAAGAGACAGGGATGGAAGAAATAGATTCACGTGGTTTCTTGGGGGGTAAAATTGCTTGATCCTAGAGATCCTGGCTCTCCTATGTGGTCTCCTTCTTCCCCAGAGAATGAGACTCTTGCCAGAGTCTGGCTAAAAGAGTAGGGAGTCCATAATCAAGACATCACAGTCACAGCATGTCAGAAGGTATTTCATCATCCTGTTCTCCTCAGACTGGGGCACACAGAGCATGAGATCACTGAGCTCACGGCCACCTTCACCAGGTTTGACCAAGATGGGAATCGTGTCCTAGATGAGAAGGAGCAGGAACAAATGCGGCAGGACCTGGAAGAGCAGAGGGTGAGCCCAGCTGGCTGGTGGAGAGGTAGTATAAGGAAATTGCTCACCCTGCCCCCCTGTCAGCAAGCCCAGAACACAAACCCAAACTGAAAACCCTCCAACAGATGGGCAGGAAAGAGCCCTCTAGAATAGTGGTTCTCAAATTGCTGCACATTAGAATACCTGGGAGCTTTTTACAAATCCTCATACTCGGGCCATAGCCCCTAGAGCAGAATCTCTCTGTGGGAGGGACGTGGGGTGCCAGAAATCAGTACTTTTTAAAACTCCTCAGGTGATTCCAATGTACAGCCAAGACTGAGAACCATTGCTCTAAAACAGTTTTTAGGGCAATTTCCTTAGGGAAACTCTTTTAGGGGAGAAAGGACCAATTGCCCAAGAATCCCTGACAACTCCTTCTCCTTGGGATTTTCCAACTCTGATCCTTAGTTGCCCCTGCTATGCCTGCTTTATCCATATCTAGTGTAGACCAAAAAGTCAAGGGCAGGAGAGACAGTGCAAGGAATTCCGGTATTGTCAGTCCTATCCCAGACTGAGTTGGCCTCTAGAGAACACCTCGTTAATCAAGGCCTCAAGGAGCTTGTGTTTTGTTTCTTCGGAGGTGATTACCTCCCTGCGGTTGGGCCAGCTTTGTGTCTAGCACTACTGCTCTGATCCCATCGGCTCCAGAGTTTGAGAGCAAGAACTAGTGTCCAAGGCCTGTTCCTGAGAACCCATTAGACCCAGAGCTGATGGCTTCCCAGAGTCGTCTTCTCCTCTCCAACTTCTGACTTCCTGATTAGGTGGCCCTCAATGCTGAGATTGGGAACCTGGGCAGATCCATTGTGAAGAATCCACCAGGCAAGTCGGGTCCGGAGGCTACTGGAGCAGGTGGCTGGGTTTCAGGAGAAGAATTCTACACGTAAGTGCAGCCAGGGGCCCAGGGCTATGTTTAAATATTTTTCCTTGAGCTTCTTTAGATACTTTTCTAATCCCTTGTCCTAGCCCAGAAAGAACTTCTGTTTCCCTTTAATTCTTCCTAAAGGCTGGATCTTACCTTCCTCACTTCCATCCAGGCACACACCATTCTATCCCCCTCCCCCCTGTAGACACTTGGTCCCCCAAACACATCTTTCTGCTTCCTCGGTCTCTCTCAAATCCTGTGCAGACTCACAAGGAGAGTTCTGCAGCTGGAGACTGTCCTGGAAGGAGTCATGGCCCAGGTCGATGCTGTGGGTTCAAAGCTAAAAATGCTGGAGAGGAAGGGACAGCTGGCTCCCTCCCCAGGCAGGGTAAGTGGCTCTTCACCTGAGTCCTCTTGGCTCCCCAAAGCTGAACTCTACCATCTGCTCCACTCAGTGCGTGGAGGCAAAACATTTTTGAGAGATCTGTTTTCAGGCTATTGGGGCCACACGTTCTTCACAATAGTCAGTGTATAAGGGAAGGTGGGGTAGGTGGGAATGCCTAAAGGTGGTTACTCTGGCCTGAGGGCTGCCTTAGCCTCTAAGAGATGGTCTGGGCTTGGACAATCAGATCCAGATAGGCTGGAATTGGGACACAAAGTCCTTTTTCTAATAACCTATCTGTCCCTTTTTCTTTCAACAGGGGGAACAGGCACTGGGGACCACCTGCAGCCAGCCTCATCCGTGACTCCAGCCCCCTGGGGAGTCCAGGGTGGGCAGAACAGTGGTCGAGGAGGGGTCCTAAAGCAGAATACAGCAGGCTTCCCTCCCACTGCTTCCCCAGAGGCCCCCTCTGCATGTGCCCTCCACTTCCTGGGCAGCAGTTCCCACCACTGCCGTTGCCGAGTACTACCCTGCGTTTGGCCATTTGAGCCAATGTTTGTGTGTATAACTGGACATCATACTTAGGCTTGTGATTCAGTGTTTCTCTGTGTAGCTATGTAGCTCTGCATAGCTCTGTGAAATATCTCCCCCTGGGCCTCTCACTCCTTGTGCTTCCAATCTCTGCTGTAGTGATTAAACAAACAAAAAGGCCAATAACAAACAGAATAAAGGAAGGGAAGGTAATGACTTCCTCAAGCATCTGGACAGCCATGATTTGTGAAAGGAAAGTTGAAGCCAAGAGTAGCAAAATCTAGATGTCTTCCTATTTGCCAGTGAATGTTATCCTTTGTACATCTAGAGATCACCTGCTAGAACCTATTGGGTTTTTGTCTTCCCCATAGAGTTTTCCTGTAGAAGGGAAGGGGAAGCCATATAGGAGAGGAGAGCTTCTCATGTAGGGAGATTGTAATATTTCAGAGGAATTGGGGTGATGACCTCCCCAACCTGAAGGCTCAGTGGAGAAGCCTGCTGCCAATATTCTGCAGAACACTGGGAACCGATGAGGCTGGAAACCAAGATGAAGATGGAGCCTGAGGAGGATCAGGCAAAGAAATGACCTCAGAATTCATAGATCTTTGAACTAATGTGTGTTGGGCTCTGACTCTATTCTTCTGGTGACTATCAATAAAAGTCCTTAGGAAAATCAGAACGTTGCACTTTCTTCTGGGATTGTAAGGGGAAGAAGAGAGGTGGAACTGTGAGCCATCCTTGTACTTGGGCTAGGGAGAGCTCACCCCTGCTGGGAGGTCTGGAATGGAGGCAGTGACAATGTGAAGAGCTGGCCTGCCCTTGGAGTCCTGAAATAAGAACTTCTGGCTCACAGGAATGATTAGAACTGCTGGGCACTCTGATTATACCATTAGAGACTAGAGACATTCTGGTTCTCAAGGTGAAGTGAATAAGGTCATCCCCTTACTCTGAGGTAGGGGACAGCTGGTGTGTATGGGAGGGTGAGAGGGTACAGTTGGAGGATAACCAGGGAGGGATAAGATCAAAAACTTCACCAGATTTTGGGTGTACAGGTCTATATTCCAAGACTTACTAGTTATATTCCCTTCCCCTTCCTCTGTGATCTTTATGCACCCTCCATTGTTCCCCAATGGCTTTTTCTCACCTATTCCTTTCACTCACCCATTCTTCCATCCCATCAAATATACTCTATACATCCAGGAGACTTGTGAAATAGCTAAATGCAGTTAAGATAACCAGTGTATCCTCAGCCCTGAAAAAGTTACGATCTAAGCTTTTCTTCTAGAAAGGCTGTATCAACAGAAGAGGAGTGGGTGCCAGCCTACAGCTTAAGAAACAGGGCCTGAAGTGTGGGTGTTAGTCCAGGACACTGGAAGGGAGAGTTTTCGGCTCAAGGAATCAATCAATGCCTGAAGGTTTCCCTAAGTTTGAATAAAACTACTTTCAAAAGCGTGGATTCCCCGAGCAGACTCTGGCGACTTAGCTTGGGTGCGAAGTCTCTGGGGAGGGGGTAAACTGTCTCCTGTGCCTTTTGTCAGCAGACCAACCCCGGATAGGTCCTGAGTCCTACTAGACTAGTGACCCCCTCCAGGGCAGCGATCCTCAACTTTTTTGGCACCAGGGACTGGTTTCGTGGAAGACACTTTTTCCATGGGGGTGGGAGGGATGGTTTGGGGATGATTTAGGCGCATTTCATTCAACCTCACCTCCTGCTGTGAGGCCCTGTTCCTAACAAGCCCTGACCCGAACTGGTCCTCAGCCCAGAGTCTGGGGACCCTTGCTCTAGAGAGTGGCTACAGGGATGAGTGCACCATCATTTCCAGACGCCACGACTCTTGGCAGTGGATCGACTCACTACAACGTTTCTTAGCTTCAACTTCGGCTCCTTGCTTACACTTTATCGCTCAGTATTGAGCGGTAAGACAGAGGAACAGCAGCGTCGGGAACCTAAAGCGTTAGTCTGGGAGAGTAGGGGGCGCGCTCTCGGTGCGCATGCGCATGCATCGCAGAACCGGAAGCAGTGCGGGGCCGAGCATGGCGGCGGCGGCGGCGGCTGAAAGTGTCCTGGCGAGCCAAAGAGAGGAGTCAGTTAGAGGTACGCGGAGTGGATGGAGTTGAAGTGTCCAGAGAGAGGCCCGGGGCTCGGGCTGGGACCCAGGATGCCGGGGCTTGCTTGGCAGGAGCGGGCATGTCGGAGGGGCGTACCTGTGTTTGTGCAAGTGTTTGTTCTGTCCGGGCGAGTGAGATGGCTTGGCCGCGGAATCTGGCGTGAGCTGAAGCCAGTACAGGCGAGCAGAGTTGCTGTGTCAGGTGGGGCAAGGACGAAGTGAGGGACTTGAAATTATGATACGTGGAGAATTCAGCCGACTTGATCGAATGAACACAGGTGGAGGGTTGTGGGGAGCAGATGCTGTGGCTGGATTAGGACCGGGCATGGGGCAGGACACTTATTCATTCTTCTCTGATCCAGACGATGTCGCGGTGGAAACAGCTGAGGAAGCAAAGGAGCCGGCTGAGGCTGACATCACTGAGCTCTGCCGGGACATGTTCTCTAAAATGGCAACTTACCTGACTGGGGAACTAACGGGTGAGGCGGGGTCTGGGTTGATTCGGGTAGTGCGGTGCACACCTCCCTGGAGCTGTGGTTTGGCCTGGGGAGACCTGGGAAGTGCTCCCTAACTCCGCCTGCTCAGAAACTTGCCTGTTGGAAGTTTGGAACCATCCTGAATGGGAGGGAAAAAGGTCCATTTCTTCTCTGGAAAAGATCACGAACTACCTTAATACATAAGAATACTTAATACAACTCTACAGGCCTCCGTATTGCAGACTAATGTTGAGAAAACAAAAAATAATTTACCAGGAAGTGTTTCCTTGGGGGAAGTGTACTTTGAGTAGGGCTGTGAAGAGAATGATGGGCCAAAAAGGGGAGAAACGAGTAGTAAGTGAAGTGGTTTGTATAAGCGAGTAGTTTGTTTGGCTGAAACAGCAGTATTTACTGGTGCAAAGAGAAAAGGGATTGGGGGGATGGAGAGAGACCTGCAGATTTAGCGACCTGTTAGGTTGGTCTCAGGATTTGGTGACTCACTCCTTGGGAGATGATTGAGTGTTTGGTTCATGGTGTATTTCCAGGTGAACTCATGATCTGTGCATGTGTGGAGGAGGGTCCAGAAGTGAAGTCTGGCCCAGTGTGGCCTCTCATAAGCAGTTACTGTATTGTTTTACTTCCACAGGAGATCGCTGTGAGCTAGATTTGAGAGACAGAATCTGTGAGAAAAGGCTTGATGTGCAGTAGAAGGGCTTGTGAGTCTCTCTCAGTCTGATTCGTTGTCTGTCTATCTATGAGCAAGAGAGACCAAGTAACAATCTAGACTTTTTGGCTTGTCTTTAAAAATTCCAAAGATTTGACAGTACTAGTCCCCCGTTCTTAGGAGGTTATGATTGATTAGAGCTGAACAGCTGTATCTTTTCAGTGGACTAGTGCTCTGCAGTTTGTCCCTGCCACTCCGTTTTCTCCCTTTTGGTGAGACCTAGTGTCAGTTGCCATTTACCACTGTTCTTACACTGTTGTGTTTTTAGTACAGGTACAGAAATGGTTTTCTGCACTAACATCTCTACAAAAATTGGTAAACTAAATGATAAACTAAGAGGACCACATATTCCAAGAAGTGGGAGAGAGCATATTTCTCTGTGAAAGTTAAGTTATCGTATGTGTTTAATATGCAGACACCTGACTTGCTTCACTCATTGACACATTCTGGCTGGCTTCCAAGTATTTGAGTGTCTGTTTTAAAGATACTAATTTGGTAGTAGAGAGTATAGGTATGGAGGAAAGAGAGACCAATGAACAGCATTCCAGAGGAAAAGTAATGGTGGTCTGTGACGGTGTTGGAAAAAGGAGTGGAAAGGAGGGCATGGCGCAAGAACATTACAGAAGTGGAATTTATAGGACTTGTTAAAGTGAGTATTGAGGGATGGGAGCAGCCTGAGATGGATGTGTTTGAGCCATTAAGCCTGGGTTGTACCAGCAGCCAACATAGGGAAGTTGGAAAGAGGAACCATGTTTAGTGTGAAAACAGTATTTTGAGATTTGGTTTGGTTGATTTTAGATTTTAACAGGACACTCAGTTGACAGTTATCAAGACACTCAGGTGAGTTGCATGTGAGTCCAGAGCTCAAAGAGTGGTGAGAGGGGGAGAAACAGACTTGGGAGTTTAACCTGTGTGGTGCTGTGAGCCGAGGCCAGCGAGAGGAGATTGGTAAGGAAGGGCTTAGAGGCAGATAAGAGGGCCTTGACTAAAATCTCAGGGAATGCTGGTGTGGGGCAGTTAATTTCTTTTTAATAACAGTATTTGAAGCACCCAGGTTTTCAAATGATTAGTTAATAAAATTAATTTTAAGCAGACTGTAATTTCCCCCAATTGTTATTCTTACTTGCACTAATGTTTTTTTGAGTTTGAAAGGGAATGCCATGGCTGAGAAAAGTTGAGAACTGATAGGTAAGGAGGTTGGGTTAAAAAGGGTCTGTCACAGAAACCTAAAAAGAACAGTTAGAAGGAGATTTAAAAAAATCAGTGTAATACAGTATACAGTGCTGCAGCAGCCAACGGAGAATTTCATGAAAAGAGGGAGATCACAGTGTCAGATACTATAGAGAGGTTCAGGAGAATAACTGTGGATTTCATATGGTTAGGAGAGCACTGGTAACCTTGGAGCATGTAATTTCTCTGGATGGTGGGGACAGAGGGCAGACTGTAAGGGTTCACATGAGTGAACAGTGAGGAAAAGAAAGCAGTGAGTGTAACCTACTCTTTCAAGAGGGTTACCAGTGAAGCTCTTTTGCTTTTCTGAGCAAATGAGGGCAAATGAAGGGAGTACTTTTGGGCTGGAGGAAACCTGAATCTGTTTCTAGATAGAGAGTTTGGAAATGTGAAAGAAAGGAGATGATTGAAGAGAGGCTCTGAAGAGGTAGAAGCTTTGGGGATCCAGAGCACAAGAGGAGGAGTTGCCTTGGCAGGAGTAGGAGCAGCTTATGTCAGTGGGCTTGGCTTTCGGGAAAAGTGGAGTAGAAGCCGTGTGCTTTGAGTAGGGGTGGGGAAGAGAATTGAGGATATGAGAAGCTGGCAAATGGTTTCCAAAAGTCAGTGCACAAAATGCAATATAGAATCAATCACACAGTAATAAATGAGTTACTGAGGAGTGGGGAGGTCCTAGTTGATTTTATATATACTTATGATGCAATCCCCAATTTACATGTTTTCACACTGTAAGAATACCAAGACATTTTCACTTCCCTTTTCTTAGGGCAGGGGTGTCAAACTCATTTTCACCCAGGGGTCACATCAGCCTCGAGGTTGCCTTCAAAAGGGCTGAATGTAATTTTAGGACTGTATACGAGTAACTATTCCTTAACTAGGGGCAAGGAGCTCGACACTGCCGCTGGATAGAAACAAGGTGCCGGCCGGATAAAACAAGGTGAAGAGCCGGATGCAGCCTGAGGGCCTTGTGTTTGCCACCTATGTCTTGGGGCATAAGTTTATTATATCCCTTTCTAACCCAGATCCTGAAGTTTCTGGATCTTAATTGGTTTAAATACTTTGCTGATTGTTGCCTGAGTTTCTACTTAGACATTCAGAACACACATCCTGAGTATAAATGTCATAGGTCAAAAGTGTCTTGCTCTGTTGACATTCCCTAGATCCTGCCTCGAACACATTTCTATGATATAAGACAAATATTAAAGGCATTGTTTCTTCTGTTTGTTTTAAAGCCACCAGTGAAGATTATAAGCTCCTGGAAAATATGAATAAGTTAACCAGCCTGAAGTATCTTGAAATGAAAGATATTGCTATAAACATCAGTAGAAACTTAAAGGACTTAAACCAGAAGTGTAAGTAATAACTCTTATAATCAAACATGTTTATAATAAATGTTCTTTTGTGCTTGGGGCCATGGAGAAGGGGAGGGAACAGGCCCATGTACTCAGGGAGCTCATTTTCTGAAGTCAAGTTACAAAGTCAAGGTGGACTTCTTCCATTCTGAGGTGCAGCGTGTTCTGGTGATATGGTTATTTCTGCTTCTGAATCTTGATGTGATCAGTTTATTCCTGGAAAGGGGTGGGAGACTGAAAGGGTGGCCAGATTCTGATTTAACAATGAAATCAGTGAGTTGATTTAACAGTGAAATCCATAAGGGACTAATCTAGATCCTGGCAGAGTGCTCGGTTAATTAGAGGGTTGTCCGCATACGCCAAGGTTGCGGATTGGTTCCCTGGTCAGGGCACATACAAGAATCAGCCAATGAATCCATCAATAAGTGGATCAACACATTTCTCTCCCTCTCCCCACTCCTCTCTAAAATCAATAAATTAAAAAAATAAAAACAAACACATGACTACTCTAAAAACAGAAAAACCAGAACATTTATAAATGGAAAATGCTAATTTAGACTGGTAGAATATATTTTTTTATTAACTTATATTTGTGTTCCCTGTCTCCTTCTCGGTCTGGGAGACCAAGAAATGGAATCACTAATGGAAAGATTGCTTGAAGAGCAAGGAATTTAAAAGAGACAGAGTTAATGGATGAGAGAAGATCTGCTTTGTCTAGGTCACAGTCATGCCTGATCAGCCAAAGATCTGCTGTCTTCTAAAGTGTTTGTCCTGCTCATGACCAGAATCACGTCACCCCTCCCTGTGTGTCTTAGGCAGAGCTGGAGAGAAACCAGCATGCTTACTTTTTCACTCTTTTCTATTCAACGTGTTGAAGCCATATAAGCATGTGGTCTTTTTTTATTTTTTTAAAGATGCTGAACTACAGCCTTATCTGGATCAAATCAATGTTATTGAGGAGCAAGTAGCAGCTCTTGAGCAGGCAGCCTACAAGTTGGATGCATATTCAAAAAAACTGGGTAACCATTTTTACTTCTGTCTTGATTTAATCAGAGTACCTGCCACTATGACCGTAGTTAATATAATTAACATTTATGATGTGCCCACAATGATCCATTTTAATCTTCACAAAAACCTAGTGAGAATAATTTTTTATTAGTAGTAGTAATAAAAAGAACATTTCCTGTGTACTTGATCTATCAGGAGCTGTTCTTAATGCTTTACCTACATTATGTTTTTTATCCTCCCAATAACCTATGAGGTAAGTACATGGTTTTAATCCCCTTTCTGTAGAGGAGGTATTCCAAACTAGGTCTGACTGATTACAAAGCTTAAACTCTTAATTGTGGTTCTGCAGGCGAAGGCATCTTTACTAGTATAGCTACAAATGTCTTAAAAAACAGAACAGTCAGTTAAAGGGCTTCATGAAGGATTACTTTTTCTTTAAGGAGGAAACTGTACGTAAACTTTAGTTTTGATAGCTTGCTAACTGGTTCTGGCTCATATATCCACAACTAAAAATAACAAAGTTGTTTTTATCCTAAATGTAATTTACAGGTTATTTTACTTTCGTTATTGACAGTTGACTACTTCAAGAGAGTTGTTTGTAGCAAATGGAGATTTGATGTGGGTGGTGATTAACAGTTTCATTGACCACAATTTTTTTTTAATTCTTTTTTTTTTAAGATTTTATTTATTTATTATTAGAGAGAGGGGAAGGGAGGGAGAAAGAGAAGGAGAGAAACATCAGTGTGTGGTTGCCTCCTGTACTGGGGACCTGGCCAGCAACCCAGGCACGTGCCCTAGACTGGGAATCAAACCTGTGACCTTTTGGTTCGTAGATTGGCACTCAATCCACTGAGCCACACCGGCCAGGGCTCACTGACTGCAATTTAATTTACTGAATGGTCACTGTGAACCTTACTATGTAGAAGGCATTGTACCAAGGGGTTTACAGGGTATTAAAGAAAAAGGGAATCCGTCCATTAAGAGGCCCATTTGATGGTCTTTTAAATCTTTGTATCTTTCAAAATTGCTTTCCAGGGATAAGGAAATAAAAGGTGAAACATAGTTTTATCCTCCCTGAGAGTTCCATTCTGGCTCCCAGAGGGGGCCTAGAGAGGCAATTTCCTGTGCTCCTGGTGGCTCAAGGGCCGGCAGATCTGCTTACTCCTCCTGGCAGAGCTGTCTGAGCAGGCGCTGTTGGCAGGGTTAGAACATAGTGAACTTGTGTTAGGATCCCTATTCTGTGTGTGTGTTTCACTCCTTACCTTAGGCTGTGCCTATCAGTGAGATTCGGACAGATATCCAAATATCTGTCCTTAGCCAATGTGGTAATTAACTTTCATGGTGTGAAACACCAATTTGTGCAGTTTGGACAGCTGATGAAATTGAAGCTGATATATTTTAAAGAAATGTAATAGATATTTTTTAATTTGTTTGGAAATGCTAACAAAAGAATATCTTTGTGAGAGCCAGTTTTAAATACAGCTCCCTCTCCCCCTCTCCGCCCCCCGCAGAAGCCAAGTACAAGAAGCTGGAGAAGCGATGAAAACTTTTTTCCTGTGGGACAAAGTCTTTTTTAATGTGGAAGAATGTTTTATAAGACCTGAGTCTGAGGCTGATGAGTTGTCAGAACTCTCAAAAGGAAACCATGTTGGCCATCCTGGAAACATCCCACTGTTGGAGTTAACCTGGGGAATTGTGGCTACTCCTGAATTTCTCTTGGGGCAGTATCCCTCAGAAACTCACACTTAAACCTCTTACCTTTTACTTGAATGCTTAATTATCCATTTAGGACACAGAGTCTCTCCAAGTTCAGGATAAACCTGGGCTTTTCAGTCGAAAATGAGAGGGCTTATTTTCTCTACATTATTTTCTTAAGTGGCTGGATTTTGAGTTACTGTGTAAATGGTTGTTTTTTTCTATTGATGCTAATGTATTGCTAACAAGATTCTCAATTAAAAAAGAAATACAAAACAAAGTTCTCTATAGTCTGTCATCTTGTGAGTCAGTAATTTATTTTTCCACAACATTACAAATAATAAAAAATCTTACAGTAATTTTAGGTTGAGTCTTCTTGATTGAGCAGAAACACTGAGAGGAGTATGTGATAGCTGGGTGTGGGTGATGGGCCCTCCTGTCCCTTCTTCGAGAGGGTCGTGTCAGAGGATGGGTGGTGTCTCGCCATGCTCCCTTTTGGAAATGTGATAAAGACAGGATGTGTGTGTGTGTGTGTGTGTGTGTGTGTGTGTGTGTGTGAGGCGGGGGTGGGGGTGGGCCACCACTCATACAGTAAAGCGTTTTATAAAGTATCTTTCCACTTGTGTCTGCAGGGTCAGGGCGTCCTGGGCCCTGATCGTCTTCCTTGCAGACGAAAGACATCAGTGGATAGAAGATACTGACTGACCAGTTCAGTTTAGAAGGCACGCAACCTTACCCAGAGTTGGGTGTTAGCAGCTAGGACTGTGCCCGAAGTCCCCAGTTCCACCTCTAAAACAATTAACTTTGTTTCTGTCATTTCCCACTGTCTCTGTTCCAGACCCCAACTGTTTATCCTCTCTTCCTCTTGATTATTTCATTTATTTCTGCTTTAATTTTTATTATCCCCTGCCTTTTGACTTTGGGATTAGCTTGCTCTTTTTCTGGTTCCTGGAAGTGTAATGTTCCTTGATATAATTTTCTGTTACTATAATATTTAAATTATTACTTTGTTTTTGATAATTCTTTTAGAAGTTTTTGTAGTTTGTCTACCATTGAATAAAAGCCCTCTGTTAATACTTTCTTCAGGTCAGAAATAAGTCTGCCTTGAGAGTATATAACTTCTCTTGCAGAGATATCATTCCCTTGGTTTTGGAGTTCTTAAGACCCAAGATATTTTTCTTTTTTTTTTTTAAGATTTTATGCATTTACTTTTAGAGAGAGAAGAGAGGGAGAGAAACATCAATGTGCAAGAGACACATTGATAGGTTGCCTCTCCCATGCCCCCAACTGGGAAACAAGCCTGCAACCCAGGCATGTGCCCTGATTGGGAATCAAACCTGTGACTTTTGGGTTCACAGGCTGACACTTAATTCACTGAGCCACATCAGCCAGGGTGAGAGGTATTTTTTTTAATATAGTTATTTGTAGCTATAAACTTTCCTTTTAGAACTGCTTTTGCTATATCCACAAGTTTTGGTATGTTGTATTTCCATTTTCATTTGTCTCAAGATATTTTTTTACTTTTTTTTTTCTCATTTCTTTTTTAGTACATGGATTGTTCAGGATTGTGTTGTTTCATTTCCACATATTCATCAATTTTCCAGTTTTCCTCCTGGTTTTGAATTCGAGTTTCACACCATTGCAGTTGGAAAAGATACTCGATATAGTTTCTATTTTCTTGAATTTGTTGAGACTTGTTTTGCGGCCTCACGTGACCACCCTTACATGGACCACAAGTTCCATGTGCACTTGAGAAGAATGTATTCTAAAGGCAGACGCATCCATACAAGTCTTTGTGTTTTCCTTTTTTTCAGGTTCCTTTTTTGTCACTCTGACACGTGGTGTTTAGCTATCTTGATCTACCTTAATTCTCATGGATGAGTTTTCATAAACTTTCTACTTCAGAATAGTTATAGATTTGCAGAAAAGTCTTAAAGATAATACAGAATTCCATGGATGAATGTTCATGTCTTACTGTTGTTCCCTCTTCCTGAGATTATTACCTATCTTTTCCACTCTTCAAGGTTCAGTCTTGATTTCCACTCCTGGGCTGTGTTGTATTACCTCAAAGTGGAAAAACACATGCTTAGTTTGCCAGCAAAGGAGGACATCAATATTTATGAGGCAGGAAACATGATGTTTACCAAAAAAGTACTGCAGAAGTTGTAAGGGAAACAAATTTTTTGTTCTCCCTTACACTTATTTTAAGTTTCAGTTAATTTTGAGTTGTTTGGGGTGTTTTCCATGCATCCCAGTTGTCAGGAACTCACATCTTTGTTTCCATTTCCGAAAACACTGTTGTCTCCTACCAACTGGCCTGAACTCTCCAAAAAGTCAATGCCATGAAAAATAAAACCCAAAACACAGGTGGGCTCTTGTAGATGAAAAGCAACTAGAGAGAATCGAATGCAAATGTGAAACTTGTTTGGATTCCGAATGAAAGCCAATAAAGACATAAAATAAATTTGAGGGGGGAGGGACCAAGGAGATGCATGTTGTTAGGTGGTATTACTGAAGTAATGTCAGTTTTCTTAGGTGTGTGAATGGTGTTACGATTATGTCCTTATTCCTAAGAATAAGGAGGGTGGTCCTTAGTCTTAGGAAATGCACTCAGAGGTATTCTTGATGTCTCCACGTACTTTGAAATGATTCAGAATAAAAGTGATTGTGCACCTCGAAGGCAATAGCCACTTTTAAAAACTTGACAGGTTCAAAACCTATGAAATGCACGTGTGGAGGGAGTGTCTTTCTCACTAGCATAATGAGAACTTTCTAGCAGCTCAATCACGTCAGTTGCCGCGAGATAAAAAATCAAAATAGGATTCCTTTTTGTCATTTCTCCTTTCTTCTTAATTCCTCCTCGAGAAGAAACAGCTTGCGAGAGGCAGCAGGCCCTCGGCGCTCTCCGTAGATATCTGAGCCTTCATTGGCCGAGATGTGCTGACGTCTTCATTGTGCTGCGGGCGCATCTTTTGGAAGACCGCGGGTTCGGCGACCTAGCTTTTGGTGGTGGTCGCAACCCTGTTTCGGGGGGACCGATGGCTCAGAAACCGCTGCGCCTGTGAGTGACTCCGAATCAGAAGCCTCTGTGTGTGCGCGTCTACCCGTCGGGCGTTTTCTCCATACGGGAAGGGAGCGGGGAAGGGAGCGGGAAAGGGTGGGGGTGGGAGCGCGGCGGAGGCTTGAGAGCTAGGTTCGCATTTTTGCGGGCTGCGGTCTCCGATCACGTCTTCGCCTGGCCGGGCAGGCCTCTGTCCCCGGTCGTTTTCGCCCCGGAGTGGGATCTCGCGGAGATACTCGCTGAGGGAAGCGGAAGTTCTCAGCGTTAGGCCTCTTCCCTGTCAGGCCATGCTGGCTTCTGCCCTGACGCATCATTTACTTTTCTTCCTGCATTCCATTTACCTAACCAAAGTTTCTAGGCGTGGGACCGATTGATAGGCCCCGAGCGGAGGGAGACGGGATGGATGGATAGGGCCTCTGCCTTGGCGCACACTTGTGGAGGGAGAATGGGAGTGGAGGCGCTAGGATCGCGGAGATGACTTCCATTCATCCGATAAGTATTATTGGATAATTGCGGTGTGCTAGACCTTGCACAGATGGAATTCCTGCCTCAGTGGAGCTTATAGTGAAGAAAAACAGACAGCAATCAGAGAACCCAGATATGTGTAAAATTACAGTAATGATGAACGTCAGGAAGAAAAGCTAACAGTGCTGAGTGGGTGTACAGTAGGAGTATTTGGCCTAATGCGAGAAGTGAGGATTGAGCCTTACATAATATTTTTGTCTTTATCCTAAAAAAAGTCATTGAAATGTTTAATACCAACTTGGCATAATCAGCTTTTTGTTTCCGAACAAAAAGAAAGTGATTCTGACTGCAGTGTGGAGAACAAATTAGAGCCAAAGTAGAGGGCAGCTAGGGTCAGATAGAGTGATGGCAGGAGAAAAGTGCAGGGATTCATGGTTTTTGTTTTTATACTTATTTTTTAGGGGGGAGGGGAGAGAGAAAGAAAAACATCAGTGTGTGGTTGCCCCTCGCGTGCCCCCTACTGGGGACCTGGCCCACAACCCAGGCATGTGCCCTGACTGGGAATCGAAACAGTGATCCTTTATTTTGCTGGCATGCACGCACTCCACTGAGCCACACCTGCCAGGGAGATTCATGGTTTATTAAGGAGATGAACTCAACAGGGCTTGAAATAGTTTGGTTGTAAGAAGAGGTCAGCACTGCTGGGGTCCCAGATTTCTTCTTTCTTCAGTGGAATAGGAAACACTGGAAAAGGGCCCAGATGAGGAGATGATGATTTTTGAAGTGTCCTTTGATGTACAAACTGAACCATTGGCTCACCCAGAAATAATTATGATGCCATGTGACAACTACTATGATGGAGGAAGAGCAGGATTCCGTGGGAGCACCAGAAATTGGTGACTGTTAGGGACTGGAGGGCTTCCTAGAAGAGGTGGTGCTCAAAAGATAAAATATGCTTACTAGGTTATTACAGAGCTTGCTCTGAAATGCTCTGTTGGTTTCTGAAGTTTTGAGAGTGACTTTCTGACCCGGCCAGGAAAACTTGAGAGATGTGCAGGGATTTGAAACATGGGAAAAACTTAGACTCAGGATGGGTAGGTTGGGACTGATAGGAGAAGTAACTACCCCAGGGAATGGCAGAGACAGAAAGCAATCAGGTGGACAGGAAGGCATCTATGAGGGAAACTTGGAGAAACGCTGGGAAGAGATCAGGGGACTTGTGGAAGGCTGTGCTTCTGCACACAGTAGAGTTCGTTCTTTGAATGTTTTTGAGGCAAGAACATTGTTGGCTTTGTGTGAGATGGACAGGAAGAAGAGAAGGCATTTGAGGAAATGTAAGCAGATTCTTTACTTTGTATCCAGTACCAGATTCATTATATTCCTCGTGCTGCCCCTGCCTTGTAAGGGGACTCTCAGTCACTCAGCCTTGCAACTCGCCTCCATTCCTCCTCCTTCATTTCCCATCCTCCTCCTCTTCCGTTTGTGTCCAGGCCTTCAGAATTCTCCATTTCCCGTGTGTCCCTTTCTTCCCCACTTGCATTTGACATCGCCCTTTTCACTGATAACTTTGCTTATAGGCAGTCATTCTTCCAGACCACTTTTCACTCTGTTGCTAAAACGATCTTTCTAAAAAAGATGTGCTCGTGTCGCTACCCAGCTTGAAAATGTTTGGTGATGTGGACAATAAAAACACACCGGAGGGACATAATGACAAAACAATAAGAAATATGTTTCAAGATGAGTTAAAAGACATTAAGAAAATGGTATCAGTGGAAAAACAGTATAAGTCAGAATTAGTAAAACTCAGAAATGAGATAATAGGAAAAGTTACTTCACAACTTAGGGCCAGTGAACCTTAGCTCTTGCCACTTTCTACCTCCCTGCCCGGTAACATTTTATACATACCTCCTATTTATAGCCGTTTTTAAACAAGATGAGGTAAAAGTAGGTTTACAGTTGTGAGTTTGCAAAGCACAGAGTAATATTATTCTGTAATATTACTTATTGATTATTGCATTATTTTCCATACCAACAACTGTAAACCTACTTTTGCCTCACCCTGTATAAATTTATGACTATCAGAATATCTCCCCTTCCCTGACTGTAAACTCTGAGGCTTGAACTGTTTTCCTCCTCTTTGTACTCCTGACATGTTCTTCACATAGTGCTTGGGTTATTGCACTTAGCATATTGTCAGAGTCCGGGATGTGTTTGTTCAGTGGATGATTGGAGCCTAGTACTAAGGTAATGACAGTGGGCATAAAAAGGACAGAGGGGATGTGTACAATATTTGGAAAAAGGGATCGATGGGACTTGGTAACTGGAGGGGAGAGTTTTGACTGTCCGTGACCATGTTGGTGACAGACCAATCCACAAAACTCGGGAAGTGAGGGGAGGATGCTGGTTCATCCTTGGAGGAAACGATAAGGTGCATTTTAGATATGATGGGTTGAAGGCATTGGTGAGACCTTTAGGTGAAGTGCCCAGCGGTCGGTAGTGGTTCACATGCACTGCGCCTCTCAGGTAACCTCAGAGAGACTGGATCACGTATCTGCGTGACCCAGGAAGGCCTGGCAGCCCGTTCACGTTTCCTGAATTGCCTTAATGTTTATCTCTTGTTCGCAGCTTGGCTTGTGGAGATGTTGAAGGAAAGTTTGATGTTTTATTCAGTAGAGTTCGAGCAATTCAGAAGAAAAGTGGAAACTTTGACGTAAGATGTTTCCTTTTTCTGAATTTAATTTTACTGTCAACATACTAAAATAAAATTGGGCTCCTTTTTTCATTTCTTGATTGAACACATAACTCCTTTTTTTTTGTTTGTTAGATTGGGTACCTTTTGTGAGCATAGGAACTTAGCAGCTGCAGAGTAGTTAGGGTAAGGGAGACCTGTTTACCTTTTTATACTTTTAAAATTTCAATCTTGTTACTTTAATACTGTACACAAATGTGAAAGCAGACTAGCAGAACATCCCTAAGTGATTCTCACCACTGGGTTTGGGGAGCACAGGTGTATTTCATGAGTGTCTGGTGTAGATTAAGTCTGATGACATGAATAAATGCTTCACAAACCAAAGAACCTTAAATGTATGTGTGGTTGCCACCTAGACTGTAAACTCCTAGAGTATTGAAGAATATTCTAAATATGGGGATCATGTGTTCCCTGGGTTAAAGGTTGAATACAGACAATAGGCAGGGAATGTTTTTTATGCCCTGTATTTCTCAAGGTATCTAATATTTAAAGTTTTATATTTCACAGAGGGCTTCTTCAAGGTTGATTTCTCCATCTTTCCCTGGACTCCTCTTGTCCCCATCCCCAACTTGAATTTGACAGTCACTGAGACAAAATTTAGTCATTTCTACAATTGTTACTAAATAATTATGCAAATTGATTAAGGAAAAAACTTGGTTTGAGACCATTACTTAGGATAATTAGCTGAATAATGTTACTGTGAATTAAGCACTATTCAATATAAATGAATCTCATATATCTGTTTAAAAAACTCATTTTAGCTGCTGTTGTGTGTAGGAAATTTCTTCGGCTCTGCTCCAGATGCTGAATGGGAGGAATATAAAACTGGCATCAAAAAAGGTATAGAAATTATTTTTGTTTAACAAATGATTTCTAATTAAGTTCCAAGACTACACAGTTTTTTCTGGGTTGCTTTTCACAAGTATTAGTCATTTAACAATTTCCCTTTGAGCTCTGCATTGGTCTCAGAAGGATGCATATGCATCTAAATGTTCATCTTTTGAATTTAGTTGGAATTATTCCAGAAAACTCATTATCTTCTAAGTAGGCAGGAATTGAAAAAATGAAACCATATACATGGTCTGTCCAGAGAAAGTCCAGCCATTGTCAATATAATGAGAGCAGTTTTGCGCATCATCGATGTAACCTGGCAGCCAAGGAGAGTGGGCTGGAATGTGCATGTGTGAACAATGACGACTCCACTGTACTAGTCAGTGGGGGCGGTAGACAGCACTGAGTGAGCATGTGTGCTGTGTGGGTGTCACATTCAAAATGAGCAAGTAGGGCAACGAATCTGCATCAAATTTTGCGTTAAGCTTGAACATCCTCTGTGGAAACTATTCATATGATTCAGAAGACTGCAGCTATGGGCAACAGGTGATTGATAGCTTCATCATGACAGTATACTCGTTCGTGCATCAAGTCTCGTAGAGTTTTTTGATGCAAAACATCAAATCACCCAGGTGACTCTGCTCCTATACAGGCCAGATTTGTCACCCTTCTGGCTTTTCCAAAAACTAACATCACCATTGAAAGGGAAGAGATTTCAGACCATTGAGATTCAGGAAAATACAACAGGGCAGCTGATGGTAACTGAGAGAACCGTGTGATATCCCAGTGTCCTACTTTGAAGGGGACTGAGGCATCATTGTCCTGTGTACAATGTTCCTTGTATCTTGTATCTTCTTCACTAAATGTCTGTATTTTTCATATTACATGGCTGGATACCTTCTGGACAGTCCTTGTATGTTCTTTCATTTTCCCAGTATTAGTGTTTTTTTTTTTAAAGATTTTTTAATTTATTTCATTTTTAGAGAGGGAAGGGAGAGGGGAGGGGGAGAGAGAGAGAGAGAGAGAAACAGAGAAACATCAATGTGCGGTTGCTGGGAGACGTGGCCTGCAACCTAGGCATGTGCCCTGACTGGGAATCGAACCTGCGATGCCTGGTTCGCAGCCCGCGCTCAATCCACTGAGCTACACCAGCCAGGGCTAGTGTTTTTTTAAATTAAACTTTTTAGGGTCTGTTTTCCTAATTATACATTGACTGTCCTTTTTAAGATGTCACTTCATCATCTTGGTGATACCATTTAATAATCAGGTCACAAGGTTGGGTGTAGGATATCCTAACAGGTGATCATATTCCAGTTTTTCCTATGATTATTTTTCCTATGGGGAAGCATTTCTCAAGTTCCTAAGCAAATCTGGTAACTCTGGTGTCACGTCTGCTTCTCTCATTAGCTCCTATTCAGACATACGTGCTGGGTGCCAATAACCAGGAGACAGTAAAGTATTTCCAAGATGCTGATGGGTGTGAATTAGCTGAAAACATTACTTACCTAGGTAAGTTGATATTTTCGGTATTTTTAATGAATATAATCAAGTCTTTTAGGAAATTTACGGCTGGATTCTTCTGCTATTGCTACCTGAGAGAATGGGGGTCAGGAGGGTTCTTTGCCGAAGTCTGTGCCTGTACCCTTAAGACTACAGCACTTTCCCTTTGTGGGCTGTCCTTCCTCCCTCCAGTCTCCGTGTGTTCCCACAGCCAGATGTATACTCTTGTAGCCAAACAGAGGAGTAAATTGACTTGACTACAGGGCACACATAGAGTATTTAAGGTATAAGTTATGTTTGAAAAGATCTGAGTCTGTGGTCTCAGCATAGGACACGCAGCTTACTTACTAGGTTCCTGACTCGCTGTAGCTCGAGGTCTCGAGGTCTCACTGAGCTTTTTTGCAAACTGACGTTTTTAGTGCTGATCCTTGGGTTTTTCACTCCCTGTCCTTTTCCTGTTCCAGGTCTGCTCTTCTAATTCCCTCTCCCACCTGCCCTGCATCCCTCTCAGTGGTTTTTCCCACTATTTGGCTGTTTCGTTTTCCCTTCACCTGTTGTCAGCCTGCGACCTCCTGGATCACTCAGCTCACTTTTCCCTAAAATGGCTCCACCGCTCTCATTGTCCCTCTTTTCTGGCCTCTCAGTTCTCTGGAAAGCGTCTACATTTTCTCTGTTATAAATGCCCTTCTTCTCCCTCCCTGCCCTAGTCTGTCTTGGCCTTTATTGGATTCTCTTAGTCTGACCATGCCCGTCCTGTAAGCATTTTCAATCATCTTGGGCTCTTCTAGGCAAAAAGTTGATGACAGATTATTTGTTGTTTTTAACCATAGTAGTGAGATACACATTTGGAAGTCCCTTTGCTGTAGTTTAACGTGGGCCTGACTGACTGCAGCTCTCCCTGTACTTACTGGATTTGGGTTAAGACCACCGCTGTAGATATTTGTGACAGCCGTTTTACCATGCGGATTTAGTGCCAGGAGTGGAAAGGGCGGCTGAGGTATGTGGGTTATTTCTGGGAAAGATTTTTTTAGGGATCCAGTAGGAGGAGCAAACAATGAGCTTAATAGTGAACATGTATTACTGAGCTTGAAGTGCTGGCAGAGCATCCAGCATATGGTGGGACGTGATCTTTCCAGAGTATATAAACAAGTTGGTGTTGAAGAGCGTAGATTTTTGGGAACCAGTCTCGTAAGGACGAGAAATAAAGCTGAGAAGAGGATCGGGTTGTTGAGTAAGAAACATGAGAAAGGAAGCAGGCAGATGATAGCATCTTGTGTGGGGGCATGTAGCTTCACCTGGGAGGCAGGCAGGGAGGTAAGAGTAATTCGAGGAGGCTTGGGAGAGATAAAGATATTATCCAGTTCATAGACTAAGTTAAGAGAGAACAGGTCCCTGAGTAGAGACCACTGGTGATTGGTGTGGCCTTGAAGAGAATGATGGGAGAGGGAAACTCTTAGATTGCAGGGGGGTTAAGGAACTAAGAGGTAAACACTTAGGACAGACTACTCTTCACAGACTTGAAACTGAAGAGGTTTCATTATAGTTCGTATGTGTGTTCCTTTATTAGTTAGTATTTATGTTTATTAATCAGTATGTGCCTTTATTATGTATATTAACTAGTATGTTCAATATTCTATTTCCTGAATGGAAAGAACCAGTTGCAAAGAAGAGACTCTGTAGATGAAAGGAAGGCGAAAATTGATGGAGCAAGGTCTTGAAGGCACAAGCCAGCAGTGAATTTAGAAAAGGGTAGAGTCTCTAATTTTTTCCTTTGAAATGTTCTCCTTCAGTTGGTAGCTGCTGCCTGCATGAAGAGCACACCTATTCTAGACTCTACCTTCCTCCACACTGCAGTCATTATTTTCTTTTAATTGCCTCTCCCTATATCCAGGTGTCTGGGTTTCTTTTAATCCAGGTAGAATCTCCTGTAGAAGGCAGAAAGCCTTTCTCTTAATCAGTGCTTTCCAGCTATTTTCATTAGCACCGGGGTAAATAGGCCGGCTGGGGGTTCCCGTGGTCTCTGTGTGAGGGCTGCTGTACTGAGCGGGAATACCGTTGTAGCCTCCAACACGGGCCTGGCAGCCAGAAGGGGGTCTGGGAGTTTCCACGCATTCAGACGTGTAGAGAGGCATGTAGGTGGGAGAGTCCTGGCCCGTGATGTTCACCACCATATGGACATTTCATTTTGCAGTTTTTACTAAAACTTGTCCATTTTTCTTTGAACCCAGGTCGGAAAGGTGTCTTTACTGGAAGCTCGGGGCTGCAGATTGTGTACCTCAGTGGAACAGAGTCCTTACATGAGCCCGTCCCGGGTTACAGTTTTAGTCCCAAGGATGTGTCTTCTCTGAGAACAATGCTGTGTGCCATACCCCAGTTTAAGGGTGTTGATATCTTGCTCACCTCCCCTTGGCCCAAGTATGTGGGGAACTTTGGGAATTCTTCTGTGAGTAGTACTTGTTCAGTTGAAATTTCTACAAGCAAATTGCACTGGCTTAATTTGAGCTTTTTTGTTCTTTGTATTAAGTATTTCAGCTCTTAAGACTTTTCAGTAGAAATCTTTTTGTGAATTTTTTTCAAAATATTTAAAGCTATATTAACTGATCAAAGCAAAAGTCGATCTTATGAAAGCTTGATTCACAGCTGAGATTGCTGAAATCTTAATTATAAACTAATGGTTCTTTAAATTATATTTTCTGCTTCAGGTTCCCTTGCTCAAGCCTCCCGTCAATATGTTTTGAGGGTTCGCCAATTTTCAGTGAAAAGATTTATGTCATGTGGCAGCTCTGCAGTTTTATTTTCTTTCCTTCCATTCCAGATTATAACTTTTTGGCTATTAAAGTATTTTTTTTTTTTTTTTACTTTTTTTTAAAATTTAAATGAATGTTGTATTTTTTTTTTTACATGGAATCATTATGGGGTCAAAGAACATGATCTAAAAACCTAAAGATAGGAAACGAGATGTTGAAAACTTGGTATTTCTCTCATGTGAAACCTTTAATGTTGGGACACATCAGGGCTCACTGTAGCATTTGATCTTAATATTTTTATAAGCAGTGTAGAAGAGGGTGTACCCCAGTTTGGTGAGTAATAGCTATCATGAGTTGGGAAATACTCTATTGGTGGAAAGAAGCCTAAGGAAGACCTGGAAAGGTTGTGTGTGAGGGCGGAAATCCTCAGCTGAGCTTCAGTGAAGGGAAATGTAAGAACGCATTTAGAGGCAAATACCAATCGAAGGATGCAGAGTTCTCAGTGATGATCCAGAAAAGGGTCTTGTACAGCACTCCCTGCCACTTCAGCACAGTGTGTCTATGACCAAACAGGCCGGAAGATTCCAGGCATTGTCAGGAAGGATGTTGAAAGGAAAAAGGACAATGTTCTCTCCCCCTTCCACAAACCCAGGGTTATTCTTCACCTAGAACGTGAGGGACAGTGCTGAGTGCAGCACAGAGAACAGATGGCGAAGCTAGGGAGATCCAGAGGACTGCTTAGCTGATGGCGGAAGGAAGGACATGTGATGCTCTGTAAGGAAGGAGGAGAAGAAAACCGCCTTCATTTGGGGGTGCTAAAAAAAGATTTTGTTCAGTTTATAAGTAACCTTACAAGACACTTACAGGGAAAAGAAAACAGTGTAGTTCACCACTACCTAAGATAACACAACTAATCTCCAGGCCCAATTTCTAGCCCTTCAGATTCCTGAAGGAGGCAAGTTAAGACACAAGGGAGTTCTTGCTTTGCTTAGTGGAAAGTTAACTTTGGTAATTGATTTCCAGCTAGTACCTTCTCTTGGAGTTCATGATTAACATTATGGATGAGAGATCACATAATTGGCTGTTCATGGAAGCTAGAGATGTTCTGGAAACAAGCCTGACTTTTGGCAAACTTTATAACAAGGGCATGGTGTGCCCTTCCACACACCTCAGCTTCTTGAACTGAAGCAAAATAAAGGATTGCATGCTTATGCGAGGAAGTCCCATACCAAGTATTCTGTAGGCCCTAGGGGCTCTGAAAGCTAGCTTTAAGTTCTCTTTTGTGCGTTGACGATCTGCATTGTCCAAACTGGAGGTGCACAACAAAGCAGATTACAGAAGCACAGTCTCTGGGTTTCAGAAAGAGAGGTTACTTTCCAAAAAGGATTGTAATGAGTTTAATAAACCCCATTTTGGGTATTAGTGTGGAGGGCTTACCTTTTGACCTCTGGCTTCTGTCTGTTGTTCCTATTTCTGCATTCACAATAGCCCAGTTTCTCCTGTATGTTTGAGAATCTCCGACTGCCATAGTGTGGAACCTGCTGTGCAAATTCTGCCCATGTTTGTATCCACATACAGATTCAAAGACATTTCAAAGTGTCTTTTTTTTTTTCCTTTTCATTTCTTGGTTACTCTTAGGTCTGTTAAGATGACTGAGTTTTTCTTTACTAGGGAGAAGTAGATACCAAGAAATGTGGCTCTGCTTTGGTCTCCAGTCTTGCCACAGGCTTGAAACCAAGATACCATTTTGCTGCTTTGGAAAAGACATATTATGAGAGGCTTCCATATCGGTGAGTGGCACTGTATTCTTTTTGACTTTTTGAAGAATTTGCATTGAATCCTCGGTGGTAACTTCTCATGTTCACTTCAGCCATATAACATCTTGGTTCTTTTAGTTACTCAGGCCTGAAATGAGTGACTCTCAAATCATTTAACTTCTCTGAGATTATTTTTCCTAATTTGAAATATAAGGGATTACACTGTGTATAGCCCCTTAAAGGTTGGAGGGTCTGAAGTAGCAGTGCTGCTTAATCATCATAGCTTGATGTAACACAGTAACTCCTGCTTTGCTCAGGTCAAAAAGTACTCTGTATAGTCTTAATCTCATTATAATCATTTTAGAAGTATTTCTTTTTGAGAATCAAGAACTTGTATCAATTGATTTTTTTGTTATTTTGAGTTTGAAGGTGGAGTTTTTAAAGGACGTATTGCAGAGAAAATAAAACCAGTGACTTATAAGTGATAGAGTTAAGTTAAATAATTTATTAAAGTTTTGACACAGCCCTGGCTGGTATAGCTCAGTGGTTTGAGCACGGGCTGTGAACCAAAGGGATGCTAGTTCAATTCCCAGTCAGGGCACATGCCTGGGTTGCAGGCCAGGTCCCCAGTAGGGGCCGTGTGAGAGACAACCACACACTGATGTTTCTCTCCCTCTCTTTCTCCCTCCCTTCCCCTCTTCTTAAAAATGAGTAAGTAAAATCTTAAAAAAATTTTTTGACATAAAAGTAATGTATGTGTTGCTGAAAGTTCAAAATATATAGCTGAGCAAAAAGAAGAAAATAATATGCCCTTTCCCCATAGTACCACAGTGTAAGATACAACCATAGGTAATACAGATTTTTCTGTTATCTCCATATGTGCGTTCCAGAAAATCTTCTTGTCCTCTGAAACCATGCACTAAAAACAGAGGCTATGGGAACAAACCACTAAAAACCTATTCAGCTTTTAAGGATCTGAATACACATTTCTCTGAAGGACATATACCAGTATGGACACATAAAAAGATGCTCATGTCACTGGCTCTTAGGTAATCCAAATCAGAACCACTTCACATCCCCTGGGATGGCTGTAATCAAAGAGGCAAATAATAACAAGTGACGGCGAGGCACAGTGGCGGAATTGAACCCTCCCAATACATTGCTGGTGGGAATGTAAAATGGTGCATTTTCTTAAAAGGTTAAACATAGAGTTACCATATGACCCAGAAATTCCACTCCTATTCCTAGCAAAATGAAAACACAAAAGGTACACACAAGTGACTATAACAGCATTACTCATAATTATTCATAGCAGCCAAAAAGTGGCAACAACCCAAATGTCCATCACCTGATGAATGGGTAAATACAAAGAGGAACTCCACACTAATGGAGTGTTGTTCAGGAAGAAAAAGGAATGGAGTGTTGATATATGCTACAGCATGAGTGAACCTTGAAAACATTACTCTGAATGAAATAAGCCAGACACAGGAAGATCACATACGATTCCACTGAAATGTAATATCCAGGATAGGCAGATGCATAGAGAGAGTAGGTAAGTAAGTGGTCGCGAGGGGATAGTTGGAGGGAAATGGTGAGTGACTGCTAATAGGTACAGGGTTCCTTCTTTAGTAATGAAAATGTCCTAAAACTAGATTGGTGATGTTGATAGCTTTGTGAATATGCTAAAAACTATTGAATTGCATACTTTAAATGTGCGAATTGTATAGTACTTGAATAAATCTTAATAAAGCTGTTTTAAAAAAAAAAAAACAAAAAACCCCGTATAATTTTTAACCAGAGCTATATACCAAAACCCCCCAAAATTATAATAATAAAAATATAGTGAAACCTCCACTAACATTTGCACCTAGAATTATGTCAGTCCATGCTTTATATCCCTATATATTTTTTTAAGATTTTATTTATCTTTAGAGACAGGAAGAGAGGGAGAAACATAGATGTGTGAGAGATACATCTGTCAGTTGCCTCTCACTCGCCCTGGCCCGCAACCCAGGTCTGTACCCTGACTGGTAAGTGAACTGGTGACCCTTTGGGTTGCAGGCCAGCACTCAGTCCACTGGGCCACACCAGCCAGACCTGTATTGTGAGTCTTATGCTTCTTTGAGGAGCTACTTGTCATGATTAAAAACATCAGAGGTAGCATCCTGCATCAACCGTTTTTATTTTAAAATAATGAGGGAAACATCTTCCCAACTTTTTTATCTGTACTTGCAGTTTCCTTGTGGTATTAGTTTTCCATTGCTGCTCTAACAAATTACCACAAACTTTGTAGCTTAAAACAGTACAGATGCACTGTCCTGCAGGTCAGAAGTTTGGCATGGAAATCATTGACTCAGTCGTGTTTGTTTCTGGAGGTTCTAGGGGAGAGTCAGTTTCCTTGCCTTTTTCAGCATCTAGAAACCACCTACCTGCTGCCCTTGGCTCTTGGCCCCCCTGCTCCATCTTAAAGCCAGCAACTCTGGTTGAATCCTTCTTACCTTCTTCCATAGCCACTGCCCTCTGACTGTCTTTGCTCCCCTCTTCCACTGTTAACAACCCGTGTGGTTATGCTGGGTCTACCCAGGTAATCCAGGATCACCTCCCTATCTTAAGGTCGGTTGGTTAGCAAGTGACTAAATCTGCCATCTTTCTTTCCCTTTTCTGTATAAGCTAACATTCATAGGCTGTGGGATTAGGACATGGACTTTTTTGGGGGGTGTCATTATTTTGCCTACCACATCTGTATGTAGCTTAATAGTGAAAAGTGTTAGCAGTTCTTGAAGTCACTGCACTAGTCACTGCTTGCACTAAGAAAGACGCTTTGCAGGATATTCCTTACTGTCTTTGTATAATGTTAAAGATTCCATTTCATTATGAATAAACTCGTTTGAATCATTTGAAAGGGGGAGAAAGTTACACATGAGACAGCATGATGTTCACCGTGTGTTGACCTTCCCATTTACCAATACGAATGTGCTTGTTCTCTTTAAAGGAAGTTGTCGCAGACAGACTGTGTCTTGGTTTCTTTCTTTCAATAATGTGAACATAAAACATGTATCTGTATTTATATAAAATGGTGTATGAGATTTTTTAAAATAAAGTTGTATTTTGTGATAGTTTCAGGAAATATCTAAAATATGAAGAAAGGAAAGAACTCTTAAGCATTGGCATTTATATTAATGGTCACCTCACGAAAAAGAAAAAATTTGTATAATGTCATAATTTTAAAACAATTAAAAATAATAAATTCCTTAATGTAGAATGCTTATACAAAAGATCAAAAATATTTTGGTATGGCCTAGCTGGTGTGGCTCAGTGGATTGTGTGGTGACCTGCAAACATGGGGTCTCTAGTTTAATTCCCCTTCCATTCACATGCCTGGGTTGTAGGGCAGGTCCCCAGTAGGGGGTGCTCAAGAGGCAGCCACACATTGATGTTTCTCTCCCTCTCTTTCTCCCTCCCTTCCTCTCTCTCTAAAAATAAATAAATAAAATCTTTAAAAAAATATTTTGGTATGTGCAGTACCGATATTCAATGAAAAATAGACACTCATACTTTTATATTTTTCCTAGAAAAATGAAATCGTACATGTGACTCTTTGACACGTGTTTTTTATAACTTTTTATTGCACCAAAGAAGAAAGAACAGTATAATGAATCTTCCTGTACCCATTACCTAGCCTTAGCAATTACCAACATGATGCCAATTTTACAACTCTTTTAAAATCAGAAGTTGGAGTTCTTATGCTTTTCAGATTTGTGATGTCATTTTCCCCTAACAACAGCTCTGGGAGGTAGGGATGATTACCCTGTTGGATGGACAGGTAACATCTGAGATTATGTTACTGGTGGTGATGGACCCAGGACCCTTTCACAGCCCCATGGAGTCCACATAGTTTATCATTGTAAGTGAGAAGTAAAGTTTGTTGGTAACCTGTTACCTCTCAACTGTATTGTAGAAACCACATCGTTCTGCAAGAAAATGCACAGCATGCCACCAGGTTCATAGCTTTGGCAAATGTTGGAAATCCAGAAAAGAAAAAGGTAAAGATTTGAATATTTAGGTAGGTTGATAATCATTGCCTGCTTGGTAAGTGTTTCTCTTTCCCAGTTTAGTATTCAGATCTCTTTGCAGCTGCGGTGCCCCAGCTCCTCAGTGACTCCTCTGTAAAGACATGGTAGTAAAAGGTCAGGTTCTCTTGGGTTCTTTGTAGGAGATTTTAGAGAAGTGTTTGGAAAAATAGACCCAGTGGAACAAAGACAAAATTTCAAATGAATGATATTTTTTCCATGTCCATGTGGTTGTCTCTGCAGGTGTTCGTGAGTTTGCCTTCAGAAGGTATTCTTACATTGCTTATTTTAGCAACTTTATTTGGCAGAAACAATAAAATCCTCCCAAGGATTTACTTAAGCCCTCCTTGGCTTTGAGATGTCTTAGTGATACCTGGAATCTGTCTCTGTCCTGGAAAACAGTGCAGGTGAATGAAAGAGACTATTACCAAAAAGTGCACTATTTTTCTTACTTCACTGAGAGCACCTCTGATTTCTGTAGGGCCCAAAGCAGGATATTGTGGATTGAGACAGCTAAGATCAGAACAATTAGTCAAGGGGGAAAATGGATAAATAATCTGGAGATTTTTTTCATTGTAACATGCCATAAGCAACATACATGCAAAAGATAAGCAAATACATATTTTGTCTTTTCCATAGTCTCTTAAGCTTTTAAGCCCAAAGCATTCTTAGCAAGTTTAGGTTTCTAATTTTTTTTTACTGCCTTTTAAAGACTGAGTATCACTCATGGTATTTGCAGTCTTGCTTTACTTTCAGGGATGTGTTGGCCTCAGCCCTAAGCAACTCACACTTCAGTCAGAGAATATGCACATTTTAAACTATGGGAAGCATTATTAGATTCATCTCGAAATTTTGTTCCAGTGCACACCCCCACCAGCAGTGTGTGTGTGAGTTTGTTTTCTATCCACGTTCTCACTGGATGGTGTAGAATTTTGTTAAAGTGATAGATGAAGATGGTGTGTCATTCTCAGTTAGTTGCATTTCCTTGGTCAGTAGTGAGGTTAAGCATCTTCACATTTCATCTAAAGTTCTCAATTACCGTGTAATCAGTCTGAGATTATAGGTATTCACGTGACCACTTACCTCTTTGCTACCAGTCCCTAAGAAAATTGGCCAGCATAGACAGCAGAAATTGTATCATGTCAGAGGGAAATGCTAAGTTGTCCAGTGTAGTTTTCATTAGAAAAAGGAATGGCAGTGCCATGATTCCGTTGATGAAGTACAGGAAGATACAGGACTCAGAGATGGAGCAGTTTGTCTTTAAAGCTTATGGAACAGTTCCTTCTGGGCTTTGTAGTGATGGTTGTTTTGTGGAAGGGTGGGAAGTTTAATTTGTTCCTTATTACTTGCCAGCCCTTGGTTAGCCCGTGCAGAGATCTCTGAATTGGCATTTGATTTACTAGGAATTCTCTGAGCCACAGATAGCCGGTTGCTGCTCTTTTAATTTTGCTTAGTTTCAGAAGCATCTGTGAAATCTTTACAATAAAATAGATCAACTACATTTGGATAAACAGTATTTCCATTAATGTTATTGTATTGTTTTTTCCAAAGTACCTGTATGCATTTAGTATTGTCCCCATGAAACTAATGGATGCCGCTGAACTGGTAAAACAGCCTCCGGATGTCACTGAAAACCCTTACAGAAAATCTGGGAAGGACGCATCTGTGGGAAGACAAGTTCCTGCCCCCGAGGTATGTTCTGATTGAGAAGTGGCATTTCTGGGCAGGACTGCCCCTTACATGTGTTATAGTTTAATTTGCGAGACAAGTTTACTTCCTAGAATCTAAATATCCACCCCCCGCCCCCGGGAAATCGTGGTGGTGTTTAGAAAGCTTTAAATTTTAAGTAAGCTCAGTATTTTGTTGTTGTTACTGTTTTTAATTGTAGTTTGGGCTTAACAGTTTTATAGTTTGTCTTTTTTTATTTTTTTAAGTCCAAAGTTGATTCTCTATTTCTAGCTTTTCAGTCAGGGATCCAGCAACTGCTTGGTAGCAGTGTAATCTGTGATTTAAGTGAGTGCTAGTAGGCGAATAGAATTCACTCTGAGGAAATTTCTGAATAGCAAACTTTCCTGGAATCAATGTCCCCCTCACTACAACAAGGAATGTCAAGTGAGGGGGAAATTGGTGTGCTTTCTGGGACTTTTTTTTCTTTATGAGCAATCTTCTTATCATTTAATTAAATCTCAGAGTTCTTTGAGCTGTGAAGCACAGGACTGCATTGAGAGAGAAAGGGAAAGGAGTTTGGATGAATTGATATTGTTATTTTAGGCAAGAATTGCTGTATAACTTGGACTTCAACTTGCTTTTCCAAAGAGATGCATTTGGTGGCGGTTTGGGTAAGTGGTGAGAAGTATGACTGAGAATCCAGGCATCTTTGCCAAAATAGGCGGAAAGGGCTGGGAAAAAAGACAGACATGACATTGGCAGGACTGTTCTTTGGATGTGAATGTTTTGTGTTTGTCTAGAGGTTAGTTTAGTAACATCTCCTCTTCTACCTTTGGCCATTCCAGGAAGAGGCAGCCTGTCAGTTTTTCTTTGACTTAAACGAAAGGCAGGGGAGGAAGCGTTCATCCACAGGCAGAGATAGCAAGTCTTCCCCTCGCCCAAAGCAGCCTCGCCACCCTCGTAAGTACCCCAGTGCCAGGGGTCTCCGATGTGAGCGACCACTCTCTTTTCGGGTCTTGTTCGGGAAGCAGCGTCACCCAGGGAGCCTCTTCTGGCGGTGGGAATTGTGCAGCGAGTCATTAGGGTCCATAATAACAATGAAATAATGCAAAGACGGCCTGATTTTGAGGCTCTCTGAGACTGTTCTGTGAGAATTATGGGCACAGCTCCTTTCATGTCTGTAAAACATGAGCTGAAGAGCCTACAAAAACTAATGTAGGTTCATAAAATAATAGGATAATCAAAATGGTGGAAAAGACTTTAAGACTGTTTCATCAAGATCCTTTTTATCCACCCCCGCATTTCAAAGGTGAGGGAGCTGACCTTGGGAAAACTTACTACCCAGTCATGTGGCTAACTAGTGGCAAGGCTGGGACTAAGATTGGGGTTCCTGACACCCAGTTCAGTGTTTTTTCATTGCAGCCTGTTGCCAATTACATGCTACTTCAGTCATTGTGTGGTTGTCACTCGTGGATCACCTACGTTTGGAGTGGTTACAAATTCAGGATTTTTCTAATAAAGGTTTAGTTTCATCGATAGTGGTGATGGGGTAGGAAGCATAGTGGGAGCACAGCAGGCCCAGCCCACTGCGGCTGTGCTGTATTGGTATACAGTCTTTGCAGGGCAGACAAGGGTGGTTATATGCTGGAGTGTTTGAACCGTAATAACATCTGGCTTTCTTCCATCTGAAGCTCAGCCTCCGGGACCCTGCTGGTTTTGCCTTGCCAGCCCTGAAGTGGAAAAGCATTTGGTGGTCAACATTGGCACACACGTAAGTTACTTTCATGGACCTTTTATGGAGGAGGAGACACGCATTTGTTTTCTGTGGCTTTATCGAGTCAGTATACATATTGTAAAATCTACCCACTGTAAGTGTACAATTCAACAGTTGTCAGTGAGCTCACCAAGTTGTGTGCCCATCACAGTCTCAGAACAGGCCTCTCCCGTGCGTTCCCACGTGCCCGTTTACAGTTACTCCCCATTTCAGCCCCAGACGACCACTCGTCTGCGCTCTGTTTCCACGGGCGTACCTTGTCCGGACAGTTCATACAAGTGGAATCGTAGAATATGTGATCTTTGTGTCTGGCTTCTTTACGTAATATTCTTGAGGCTCATCCATGTTGTAGCATCTATCAGTATTCCATTCCTTTTTACTGTTAAGTAATATTCCATTATGTAGACATATACTACTTTTTGTCTGTATGTTTCTCAGTAAGTGGACATTTGGCTTATTTCTACCTTGTGGCCATTGGGATAACACTGTCCTGAACATTTGCACGCATGTCTTTGTGTGGACGTTCGTGTTCATTTCTTTTGAAGAGAAACCTAGGAATGGAATTGAGTTTTAATCTTTTAAGATACTGCCATGCCATTTTCCAGAGTGACTGTACCACCTTATTTTCACACCGGCAGGGTGTAAGGGTTCCTGTTTTTCTGCCTTCTCTCCAGTTGTTATTGTCCGTCTTTTTTATTATGGCAGTTCTGTGGTTTTGTAGTGCCAGTTTCACAAGGCTGCTCCCGCCTTCCTCCCTGTCTGATAAATAGGTGTGGATCTCCGAAGGTGATGCTTTTACATACTTTTTGAACTCTATTTTTATTCCATACTACTAAAAAACAAGAAATTCTCACTGTTGCCTATTAGTAGAGGATATAGCTTCCTAGTGACAGGAATCCCCATATCCACATTCCTGGTGTGGGTATCTGGGAACCAAGTAATAATTACAAGGTTGCTTGGTAAGCACCAAATCAGACTGTGAGAAATGGGTGATCTTGAGGATAATCTTAGGCTGTGGACTCCGATGAAGTGTGTGTGTCTCACAGTAAAGTCACTCTGTTTCCGATTTCTCTAGGTGCTTTTCCTTGAGCAGACCTCAATTTGGTGTTGAATAATGCTAGTCTTTGACCTGAATTCCACTGGGATCCATGTAGACTTAGATCCCTTTTCATTCACTTAGAATGAAAAAAGCTTGATTTTCAGGGTTACAGTTACACCCCTGTCACTGATGGCTAGAATTAGCTGTTTGCTGAGGCTCCTGAAGTGGATATTTACAATAATTTCTCAGTGTGTGGTGCTTTGGCAGACAGAAACTTTAATCCGTTTTTCGTTGATTTATTTTAATTTTGGTTTCTGAGTGTGACCTTTTCCTCAGCTTACCCAGACAATCTGAGGGTCCTTTATTGTGTGTGGCCTTCTATATATACTGAGCAACTAGAATCTCAGTTTCATCTTATACTTTAGGGCACATTCCTTTCCTGTGTTTATTGTTTGAGATTGAATAGCCCCAGTCTTTTACATTTAATTTTTGTGTTGTTATTGGCACACTTCTATCTCTTGGGGAAACGCTGATGGGCTGACACAGTTGGACAATGGAAACTGGATGAACTCTTCAGTGAGAAGAGCAAACTTGAAAAGCTCTTGCTTTTATAGGAGTGCCCTTTTTGGGTTATCTCTTTTGGCCTTTGTTTGCCTCTTTGGATTAGTTTATGCCGTTCTTCCTCACACATTGAGTGGTAAGGCAGGCTTGAGACCGCCTTCTCTTTTGGAAGCTTCAGTAGGTTCAAAATGCCATGCAGGTAAAAGAGGTGCTGCTTTAGGCCTCAGGGAGAAATGACCTTTCTCTTCCAGTCACCTTTCTGTCACCCAGGGAGTGAGCCTAAGGGATAATGGAGGAAACCTGTTTGTTTCTCATCTAGCCCTGAAGCTAGAGGAGCAGAAAGCATCCTAGGTCTTGATTGTGGCCCAGCCCAGCCCCCCAAGTAGGAGGCCACATGAGGACTTTAGCACCTACCTAGTAATTGGGTCTACGCTTCCCTACACTGTCCCTTGTCTGGGGGAAACCTCTTGGGAACCTCTGGTGATCTTTGGTGTCTGGCAAAGGACTTGGAGTCCTCTCTCTACATCCGTTCCTCTTCATCTTCTTTCATTACTTTCCCTCTCTGGCTTTCCTCAAGGGACACACATAGAACTATGCCAATGGCCTGTGGCGACAAATGGGTAAAAGGAGGGGAAGGCTGCTAAGAGTCCAAAGTAACTTCTTCAGAGTCCATACATTTTAGTATAGTGGAAGTGTTCATTCAGGGCCTATTCATACATTTGAGATAACAGATAATTCAAGTACAGAACAGATCAGGTGAGAGTTTGAAAGGGAAGAAGGAGATTGCTAGTTAGTCTAGACCAGAAAGCTTTGGTTACCTCAACGTACATCATAAAAACTGCTGTTTATGGCGGTGACCCTCTGACATAAAGAAAAGTGTAGAAGACTCAGGCTTCTAGAGTAAGCTTTTAAAAGAAACAATCAAAAACGGTTATTGTAAAAATTAAGAAAATGCTTTAATGCTTTTGAAGTTTAGATGAACTTTAGTCATCTGAAAAATTAACTTTGTGGGTGCGCTCAATCCTTTCTGCCAAGCAGGGCAAGGACAGGCCTGCTTTTGTTTGTTCCCACTGCCTATGCTGTCGTTCTGTTGGACTTTTTCAGTGTAAATAAAAAATAAATGACTCTTTGCTTCAGCCTTGACTTGGCACCCACCACGCTAATAGTATATTTTGGATTGTTCTTTCGGAAGCCCTGGTACCTTCATGGGCCCGCATTGGTGTACATCGGCTTTTCTCTGCTCACTGTGTTTTTTCCTTTGGAGAATGTCTGAGGGTAGAGGAGTCTTACATGTTTTGGTTTTGACAGAAACGATTTTAGTTGCTATTTAGCTGCCACCATCCACTGTTGGAACGATAATTTTCTACCTTATTGGATATACTTGAGTTTGAGATTTCTCTTTCTTCTCTCCACCCCATTAGGTGGTGTGTTTGCTTCCATTTTGTAGAGGTTAGTCAGCAGGTTAAGGTGTAGGGACATTGCATGCCAATCATGTCACCTTAGTCCTTTTTGTGAGTTGGGGGTGTGTTTGGGGTTAGATTGGATGTTACTGTAGGGAGAGTGGTCATTTTGAAATCAGAAGTGTTATCTTTCTGTGGCTGACAGTGATAGTAACTGAAAAACTGTTTGCAAGTTCAGAGCCTGTTTGTTATCCTGGTCCCTTTTCAGCTCTGGTTTGTGGAGCCAAAAGGCTGTTTTTGTGGTGCTCATTAGCTCCCAAATCTTTGATGCTCACAGAGAAATCTGTTGCACATCTAATCTCATTCTTTAGGAGGTACTTGAGAACACTGCTGTGGTAATCTGTACATCAGATTTTTAAAAGTTGGAGAATTTCTATCAATAGCCTCTGGAGCTCTTTTCCACTCTCCCTCCCCCTAGCTTGCTCTTTGTATAAGCTTCTCTCGTTGAAGGATCATACGTGCAGTATTGATGTTTCGCTGCTGTGTACTCCATCTTCAGTGCTACCTTGCCCTGGCCAAAGGAGGCCTGTCTGATGACCATGTCCTTATCCTGCCCATTGGACACTACCAGTCGGTGGTGGACCTTTCAGCAGAGGTGGTGGAAGAGGTGGAGAAATACAAAGCTACATTGAGGAGGTTCTTTAAGAGCCGAGGGAAACGGTGTATTCTATTTGAGAGAAATTACAAGAGCCATCACCTCCAGCTCCAGGTAGGTGGTCTCTGCCCAAAACTTGGAATGGGCCCCAGGGGGGCCTAGATATTGATAACTGTTTAAATAATGTTAATTTCAGTAATTAATTTGATTAATATTTAAGTGTTTGAGTCCAATAAAAAACTAAATATTTTATTTACTTTTACAAATTTTTGTTGTTTAATTATAGTTGTCTGTATTTACCCCTCACCACTCTCCAAAAAACTAAATATTTTATATTTTGACATGAATTTTCATGTTAATATTTAAATAATGTTCATTTGCATGTTAATTAATTTAAATCCATATTTAAATAATGTTTATTTAAAAGGGTAGAGCCTAGTGGTAACTCCAGAGATTTCATAGGAACGTGCATTGTCAGTATAAGTGAACTGCACATACAGGAAGTGCCTTGTTTTAGAAAAGGAATGGGTAGTTGAGGGTTCCAAGAAAGATTTAGGTCGTGATAGGTAGAGTTTGGAAGAGATTGGGTGTTCTGTGTGAAGCCCAGTGTCAGTGAATGGGGCTAGCAGCTCAGCCATTTGGAGGTTGTTATGGTTAATTTGTTGTAACTGTGGTGGTTTTCTTTTGGCACATTTGTTAAGTTTTCAAATGGGTCTGACTCTGCCACAGATATTGTACAGGAGCCCACAAAAGCTTGGTGATGAAGAGACTGCTCTCTAGCCTTCCCAGCTTGTGGAAGTTGGCTCCCACATGTGGCAGGCTGGCTCATAAGTTTAAGTCCTTACAGACAGGCTGACAGGGCCTGTCTGGCCTGAGGAGAGTCTCTGCTGAGGGGTATTTCTCCACCCCTGTGATGGATTTGCTCCTTCTCAGGAACTGCGGAAGGCACAGCCTCCCTGGGACCTGCATGAAGAATTTGTTTCATCTCCCCCACTCCCACCCCAGGTCATTCCTGTGCCACTCAGCCGCTGCGCCACTGATGACATTAAAGACGCCTTCATTACCCAGGCACAGGAGCAACAGATAGAACTGCTGGAGATCCCAGAGCACTCTGACATCAAGCAGGTAGAACAGGAGGGCAAGGGGATGTTCAGGGAGAAGTAAAAACCTGCTTTCTGACCCGTGAACCTGAGGTACTGTCAAGGCATTCCAAAAATGTTGAATAGACAGGTGACAATTTGGAACAAGAGCTTGGAGTATTGATTAGATTGGAGACAAAGATGGCATTACAGCAATGCGTCGGTGCTCTCCAGGGAAGAGCAAGAAATTAGACACTTCCTAAGGCAGGAACTTAGAAGGACGGGTGCCACTGGGAGGGCCTTGGTAGCATCTGCCAGTCGGCTCCTTAAACTCTAAGTTCCCCTGAGTGGCTTGGGGCCTATAGCTGCTTACGTCCTCTGCTTCTACTCTGAATTCTTTGCCAAATTGAAGCTTTTAAGAGATGGGCTAGGATTTTAGGTTTTTAAAGCACTATTGTGTGTCCTCACGCAGCTCTGTTTACTTTAGATTGCACAGCCAGGAGCAGCATATTTTTATGTAGAGCTTGACACAGGAGAGAAGCTTTTCCACAGAATTAAAAAGAATTTTCCTTTGCAGTTTGGAAGGTTTGTATAGTTTTCTTATTTTGTTTTTATTTATTATTATTACTTATCCTCACCTGAGGACATGATGATTGATTTTAGAGAGAAGGGAAGGGAGGGAGAAAGAGAGGGAAAGAAATATCGATGTGGGAGAGAAACATTGATTGGTTGCTTCTCGTACATGCCCTAATGGGGGACCAAACCCACAACCTAGGCATGTGCCCTGACCTGGAATCGAGCCTGTGACCTTTTGATTTTTAGGATGATGCTCCAGTCAACTGAGTCACACTGGCCAGGGTGTAGTTTTCTTATTTTAAATATATTTTTACTAGACCTTCTCTGAACAAAATAGTGGGCTGAATGGACAGTTAAATAAAAAGCCAAATAAGAAACAGTTTTTGCCCCAAGGAAGCAGTAGTCTTAGGGCAAGTCAGATATTTACATATATGACAGTAATGTGAAAAATACCCTAACAGTTTTGAGAAACAGTGTATTTTGGAAATTTAGAGAAGGAAGAGCTTATGTCGGATACGTGAAAGGCTTCAGGTTGAGCCTGAGAGAGAGATTTAGAGGACAAACATTGGACTGTCAGAGTTGTAGCCTAAGGAATGGAGAGCTACTTTTAAATAAACAGATGTTCTGTGTCTGGCACTGCGCCAAGAACTTTATATGCATTGCCTCATTCAATCTCCCAGCTCTGTAAGGTCGGTACTGTCATCTCAGTTTACCAGTATGAAAGATAAGGCTTTAGAACAGTACCCAACAGAGCCTTCCCCAGTGATGGAAAGGCTCTATAAATCTGCACTGTCCTATGCAGTAATCACTAGCCATAAGTGGCCACCAAGCACTTGAAATGTGGCTAATGTGAGTGAGGAACTGAATTTTTAATTTATATTAATTTGGATTAAAATGTAAATGTCTGTTTGTGAGTACTGGCCCCTAGAGCATGGCTTGAGAGTGGTTAGGCAGTTTGTCCATGATCACCCAGTGGTAGGTTCAAATCCAGGGCTGTTGGACCACAAAATGTGAGGCCTTACCCTCATTGTTCTGCACTGTCCTAAAGTTCTGGATGAGTATTCCTTTCTTCTATCAGGCAGAATGTAACAGCAGTACCATACAGGGAGTGGTATGAACTAGGCAAAGACTGAAGACAGGAATTTGCTGACCAGAAGAGATTGAGTATTGAGGGGAATCAAAAATCTGGAGAAAGATTATCTGATGCTGGTGTCTGTGGTTTGCAGCTGTTTCCTCACCCTAGTTGGAACTGAGCTTTGAGTCAGCCTTGAGCCCTTTTCTTGGTCTAATTTGGAAAGCCTCCAAGAGATTGCCACCATTGGATAAGTCTAGTAGATGTAGTTGTCTACATTTTCAGAAAGATAACTGACAAATGAACAACTGTATTGAAAGTTTCAAACATGTGACATTATCTTTGCTGTTGCCTCAGCAACAGATGCAGACGTGAACACTGATGACAGGCATGTGATGGCAGATGCACACAGGCACGTAAGCCTGTAAAAGAGAGGTTCTCTGATACTGTGCTCATGGTGGCTGAGTGTTTTTGTAAATGTGCTAATTTACAGGTAGCATTTTGTAGTTAACAAAATACATGAAAAGACACCCCCCGCCCCAACCCGCCGGCTGTACAGAAAGGTAATTCTGCCTTCATTTTACAGGCAAAGAAGTAGGTTCAAGCCTTGCCCAGGCAGCTAGAAATTACACTCGGGTCCTGTGACTTTAGAAAACTCATGTGATTTGTTTTCAGCTCTTCTATTAATTGTAACTTTAAAGTGGGAAATGATCCATATTGATGTGTGAACAGAGTTACATCTAATATAGCAAAATAAGTAAAAATAAATATAAAGCAGTGGCAATTAAAAGCTAGCTTGTATATGTGTCTGTATGTAGCTTCTTATTTTTGTTTCTCTCTCTCTCTTTTTTTTTTTTTTTTGATACTGAGCCTGTGCTGTTGTGCCTGTATAGCCCTGGATTCCCTAAAAGTAGAGGCAGAAAGTCTGGATTATGGTACTAGATGCCTGACTCTGCACTATGTCCTTAGCTAACTCATGCTCTAATTGGGATGACAAAACTAGAGTTAAGGCAGGGTGTAATCACAGGTAGTTGGTACTTTGTGTTATCTCCATATCTCACAAAACTGTTCTGTTGTATTTCATAAGCAAGACTCAGATGTAATCACCTGTGCTAGTCATAGACAGCCAGTGGCAGAGATAGGAATGGAATCATCTCTGATCTTCCTGTCCCGGGGCCTGTCCTCATTCTCCCGTACCATGTTGTTTCTCTAAGTACCAATAAATGTAATTTCAGGTTGTTCAGAGAAGTAACTGGGATGTGAGGGGTTAAGAAGAGGTAGGCCCTGACTGCCAGGTGTGGCTCAGTGGGTTGGGTGTCGTCGCCCCACAAATCAAAAGTGTTTGTAGGCTAGGTCCCTGGTTGGGGGCATGAAGCAGCAACCATTCGATGTTTATCTTGCATGTTGATGTTTCTCTCTCTTTTTCCTTCCCTTTCCCTCTTTCTAAAAATAAATAAAATCTTTTTAAAAAAAGAAACAGAGGTAGGATCTGAGCTGGTCACTTAAAATGGGTAAAAATGGGTACGATCTTGATAGAATGGCGGAGATGGCACTCAGGGAAGAGAAGACGGTATGAGTAGAGGTGGGGGAAGCTGCATGCCTTCTTTGGGTGGTGTTGGGAGCTCTCTGTCTGCAGAGGACGGGTGAGAGGGCGGTTTCAGACCGATGCTGTCCATGTTGATTTCCTCATGTTTTTTCCGCAGGGAGGTCCTGGCAAGTGAAGCCATCCTCAATATTCCTGACAAGTCTGACTGGCGGCAGTGCCAGACCAGTAAGGAAGAGGAGGAGACCCTGGCTCGCCGCTTCCGGAAAGACTTTGAGCCCTTTGACTTCACTGCGGATGAGTGAAGTTTTTTAAAGAAATTACAGTCTCCTGTGGGGACTGTTTCCCTGCCTCTTTTTGGTACATTCCCATGGAACCTGTCTGCACCAAGAGGCCTAAAGTTGAATATTTTTCAGAAAAAGTCACATTCTAGGATGGAAATCCTATGTTAAAAGCATGTCTGTCATCCAGCTCCTAGTATCACTTTTGTTTATCCACATTTTCAAAAACATTTAAATTATCGAATAAAATCTACAGGCTTTTCCATGGTTGGGAGGTGCCTTATCTTTGTTACCTATAACCATCGAAAAGGAGTAGTGTGTGTGTGTGCGCGCGTGCGTGTGTGCGTGGTAGGAAGAACCAGGGCTTTAGGCCTAGCTGTTATCCAAGCATCTCACAGGTGACTTCCCCCTAGGCAGCTTAGGATGGAGAAGGGACCCAGGACCTTTGCCATTTTTATAGCATTCAATTTACTGATATATGAAAAAGCTCATTCAGTCTTTCAGCAAATACTTAACTCCTATGTGCCAGGGGTTTTTTTAGGTTCCAGGAGTCTAGCTATGTCTCAACATGGTCTCCATTGTCCCAGTTTACAGAATTGGGAAGAAAAGCGGGGGATTTAAGAGAAGATTTTCGCTTTAGGTATGTTGAGTTTTAGTGTGCTGTTGGATTGTTAAACTCATGGAGATCTGGATTGGTGATAGGGTTTGGGGGATCGTCAGGGTATTGGCCATAGGTGAAATTGTGAGAATAAATGAAAATAAGAGTGAATACAGTCATAAGCTGAAGATAACTGTCTTGGAAATAGAGTGATCATGCATGTATATGGAGAACAGAGAGACATCATGGGAGAATGCCATTATCTTGTAAGTCAAAAGAAAAAATTGCTCCTATATATTGGGCACTCGTGGCCCAGACACTATTTCACTTAATCCTCACAAACTATCCATGAGGTAGACATTACTACTTTCATTTTATACATGAAAAGACAGACTGGCAGACTTAAAGATTATGGAGCCTGGGGTCGACCAGCCCAGATTAAAAAAAACAAAAACTGCAATGTTCATGTGAATGGGGAGCTATGAGAAACAACCAGGTTCCTGTAAAGGTGGCCACTTAGGGTCAGCCAGTCATCAGAATCCTGAGGTCCTTAGCATGTCTCCTTGGCTCTTTCAAGAGAGAATTAGATTTCGGTCCCATCTGTGGAGGTCAGACACTCCAGCACTAGCTATGTTGTACACCTAGCAAGTGAGGGCTTCTTCATACTATTAGTACAATCTGCGTCCCGATCATCACTGCAGTCTGCCCAGCTCTAAGGGATGTGTTCTTAGAGGTACAGTTTATGATCACCTCCGCGTCTGATACTCCAGTTCCACTGTATGGGAAACCAGAATTTCCAATACCGCACACGTTACCAGTGACCTACAGCATGACTCGCTTTTTATCATGCATACTTAACAATTTGATTGCACTATTCAAGGAGGTGACAATAGACATATGTGCTCTGCCAAGAGCAGGTACAATGCTTTCAAAGCAGCCCGAGACATCACTGTGGTGCAGACGCTGTCCACTTTTAAATGACTTACACGTTACATCTGAGGTGGCACAACGTGTTAGTAGGAATTTCAAGTGCTGACTTCACAAGCTGAGCTGGTCCAAGTGCTCACAATCTCAAAGGAGACTCCAATGAATCTGCTTAATGAGACTGACACATTTCTTCAGAGAAATTGGATTCTGTGGTGATTGAGGAGATCCCCCAATTCTGATGAAACTGTATGACTGACTCAAAGGGAAACCAGGTGAGCTGGTTCCCCTGTGCTAGGCAATCTGCCACTAGAAGTACTTTTTTTTTTTTTTAAGATTTTATTTATTTTCAGAGAAGGGAAGGGAGGGAGGGAGTAAGAGAGGGAGAGAAACATCAGCTGGTTGCCTGTATTGGTTGCCTCTGGCAAACTCCAAACCTGAGTCCCACCCCCGCCTCCTGAAAACCAGGACTGTGCCTTGAGGGAATTGCACAGATGAGCAGATTGGCGCTCAATCCACTGAGCCACACTAGCTAGTGCTGGAAGCACTTCTTGATGTATCAACAGTATTCCCCAAGCTTGCCTCTGCAGCCCTGCATCACCCATGAGATGATTCCCATAATGAGGAAACCCATAACTAAGTTTCCTCATTGCCAGTGCGATGAGATAGGAAACTAGCTTTCCTACCACGCTGGCAAACCCATAACTCGACCACTTGTTAGCATGCTCTGAAACTTTTGGGGAAAAGCTCCCGAAGTCAGGGGGAACATTACTTACTCTAGAACAACATCACATCCTTGAGTCGTTTGGGGGAATAGGGGATGTCCTGAAACAGGTGTATAGGAAGTCAAGCAAAGGAAGAGCTGAGCCTGACTCGTCCATGGAAGATGATTAATCACGTAAGGGGAAAAAAGTGAACTGTGAAGGTCAATTAATGCATCAGTGGGCCTGTTAGCGCAGGATTCTTTCTAGTTGTTCACATTCTGCAATATTTAAATCATTGATGGCCTTTGGCAGTGCCAGCTCAGTGGGTGGTGGTGCTGGCGCATAGATGGTAGAGGTCTGGAGGTGAGGTGGAGATGGGGTGGAGACGATGTGAAGCTTAGAGAAGACCAATACGGGACAGACTGGTTTGGAAAGTGATCTGGAGAGAATGTACGGCCTGGAGAAATCTTACATTTTTGAAGGCTGGGGAAAGCAAGTGGGTTCTCAGCTAGGAAAACGTCCACGGTACTTAGCGGATTGAAGGCGCCCTCCTTCTCTTCCCCCACCTTCACGGCCACTGGGCAGCGGCGGCCCCCAGGGAAAACTTTGGGCGGGGCTTTTCCAGGGACAGTCACCGGAAGTGACGCATCCATATCGCGAGAAGAAAGACGCGCGAGCCTCGACGGCCCGGAACCGGCCTTGGAACCGTGGTGGAACTTGAGAACGCTTGCCCTCCCGCCCCATGGAGCGGCCCCCGGGGCTGCGGCCGGGCGCGGGCGGGCCCTGGGAAATGCGGGAACGGCTGGGCACCGGCGGCTTCGGAAACGTCTGCCTGTACCAGCATCGGGTGAGGCGGGGCGCGAGAGGGAGCAGCGGTGGGTGTTTGTCGGAGCGTCTGTGGAGCACAGCGACTGTCAGTCTGTGAAACACTGTCCGTGAGGCCGTGGGCAGTATTGTGGACCAGTGAGCCTCTGTGTATGTGCATGTGTGTATGTGAGTGTCTGAGAGGGAGAGAGAGAGAGAGAGAGAGAGAGAGATATCCTGGCAATCGAGGTCCTAGGTCAGTGTGTGTGAGATAGAGTTATTAAGGAGAACTAATAGTATGAGTGTCAAGGTGTGACAAAGTGTTCACCGAGTGTGACAGTGCATATGTGACCCGGTGAATGTAGAGTGTCAGGGTGTGTGAAGCAGGTGCACATCAGTGTGTATTGTGAGTACGAGTGGATGAGAAAATGGGTTGAAGAGGGGGCTTCCTCTTGGAATCTGTGTACTTGTGTATGTTTGGAGGCCATGTGATGTCAGTGGGGCTGGAGTAGACGGGGACGGTTTAGTGGTGGGTCTGCTGCTAAGCTTTTGGAAATGTTGGAGAGGCTTTGGGTTTGGGAATGGGTTCCAGGTAGGAAACAGTATGAAGATCCACTGTTGAAAATGATCATGGCTTCACAAGGGAAGGAGATAGAAGGGCTATGTGTGTCGGGGTGCGGGGGGTGGTGGTGAGATGCTCTAATTGTGGAAGACAGCTAACATCTTACTCAGGAATTTTGTGTTGATTTAATTAAAAATGTTTAAACAGTGTAGCGGAAGTTAATAATATTTCAGCTCTGCACTCCTTGATATAAACGCTATGAATCCTTTCCCCAGAAAAATGCACAGAGGCACATCCATGCAACCCCATGCATTGCCATTTGAGGAAGCTCATGCTTTCCTGAAGGATGCTCACAGGCCTTTTTAGATGTATGCACTCTGGACCCAATAACCCCTGTAGTATAGCCTTTGTTTTGGCATCTGTAAAATGGTTATAATAATGTATATGAGTCTGTTTGACATTTAAATAAGATAACGTGTGTAGCTAAGTACAGTACCTAGGCCCAGGGGTGTCCAACTTGTGGCCTGGAGGCCACATGTGACTCAGGATGGCTATGAATGCAGCCCAACAGAAAATCCTAAATTTACTTAAAACATGGTGAGATTTTTTGTGATTATATGTCGCAGTGTATTTAATGTGTGGCCCAAGACAACTCTTCTTCCACCGTGGCCCAGAGATGCCAAAAGGTTGGACACCCTTGGTCCAACCTGGTAAGATCCAACCAGGACCTGGTCTTGGCCCATGGTAAGCCCTCAGATGTTAGCTCCTGTTGTTGGTATTATCATTATCATTAATTGAATTTAAAAAAGGAAATGCCAAGATAAAAGTGATGTTCTTGTAAGATTTTTTTTGTGAAAGACAAATCTGAGTGGTAAATATATGGGACAAGGTGAGCAGTTAAGATAATACTAATGCTTGCAATTGGAATGTGAATCGAGGAGTGAATCCAAGAGGACACATCATGATTTGCTGTCTTAAGATATACAGGTGTGGGTAGAGAGCCCATAATATAGGGTGGGAGGTGGGGGAGATGGGAGTGTACCTGGAATAGGCGTGTTTGTGTGGCGGTTAGCAATGACTAACATTACTGATAGAACTGAGGAAATTTGTGAGGTAGATTTTCAGATAGAGCATAGGAGGAAATCTTGGAGAGAGGGAGAATGGAAGGTGAGGACTAAGGCATTAAGTACTTTGACTGCCAGACAAATAGTAAATTTAGTAATTCTCACCATCAGAGAGGACAGAAAGTCTCTCTAAAGAGAAAAGAGGGGGAGCCGAGTACTTCCAGTGGATGTTGCCCATGCCTTTTTATCTAAGCCTGACGGTCAACCTGGTCATAAAACAAAAAGTATGCATGCTGGTGTGCTTTTGTGACTGCTTTTCTTGGTCCTTGGCTGGGGATGGATGAATATATCACTTTAAAAAAAATGTGGTAACATATATATGTATATGTATGTATATAAAATTTACCATTTTAACCACTTTGAGTGTATAGCTCAGTGGCATTAAGTCTATTCACATTGTCGTGCAACCATCACCATTATTCATTTCCAGAACCTTTTCGTCTTCTGAAACTGAAACTCTATACCCATTAAACAGTAATTCCTCATTTCCTCTTCCCAGGAGCCTGTGTCAACCACCGTTCTACTTTCTGTCTCTGTCAAATTTATCACTTTTTAAATGGAAGAGGTTTGGGTCTCTAGAATCTCAGAACTCTTTCAGGAGCTTTCCAGGTATCCAGAGTGGACTTCCCCAAGACTGGGATGTTTAACAGCTGGACCCATACTGAGAAGAGAAGAAATACCCTGTTATAAGACTTGGAAAGAACATCCTTATTCTTCCAAGCTTGACTTAGTGTTTGCATTTACATCCTTCAAGATCCTTGTGTTTTAGTGGAAGGCACGTCCCAATATTTCATTTACACCTCTTAAGTCATAATGAGGAAGAGAACAGGACATGAGGTGGTTTATTTAGCTGATTACTGTCCTGGTGGCTGATGGTCCTAAGTCAACGAAAACAGTATTTTCTGTGGTCAAGGAGATTTCAAGTCTAGTGGGAGAGGTAGACACAGAAACACTTAAAAAAAAAAGATTTTATTTATTTATTTTTAGGAAGAGGGGAAGGGAGGGAGAAAGAAAGGGAGAGAAACATCATTGTGTGGTTGCCTCTTGCGCACCCTCTACTGGGGACCTGGCCTGCAACCAAGGCATGTGCCCTGACTGGGAATCAAACTGGCAACCCTTTGGTTTGCAGGCTCAATCCACTGAGCTACACCAGCAGGGCACAGAAACATTTTTAAGTATAATCTGGTAACCTATTAATGATTGTATTTCTAAAGTAATGTGGAAGCATGGCAAAATAACCAAAGAACTCTTCCTAGAGGATAGTGTAACACTTCTCAAAGTGTGTTTGGAAAAACTAATCCAGTGAAACATTTTTAAACAAGGGTACTATGGTCAAATACATTGGGTAAATGCTGCATACATAACATTCTTTCATTTGAAGAGTCATAACCCATATTAGCATATTAAAAGCTCTGAGAACTCCCATAGTAAAGAAACTAATTGAACTTAGTATTTTTTTATTGTGGTAAGATATACATAACATTTACCATTTTAATTATTTTTCAAGATTTTATATATTTATTTGTTTATTAATTTTTAGAGAGGGGGGAAGGGAGAGAAAAAGAGAGGGAGAGAAGCATTGGTCAGTTGCCTCTCACATGTGCCCCAACCCGGGACCAAATCCACAACCTAGGATGTGCCCTGACAGGGAATTGAACTGGCAACCTTTTGCTTTGCAGGATGATACCCAACAAACTGAGCCACACTGGTCAGGGCCATTTTAACCATTTTTAAGTGTATAGTTCTGTGGCATTAAGTACATTTACATTGTTGTACAACCATCACTCTCCATCTCTAGAATATTCCTTTTTCTAAATCCTCACCTGAGGATATTGTTACTGATTTTGAGAGAGAGAGAGAGAGAGAGAGAGAGGGAAAGAGAGAGAGAAACATTGATCTGTTGCCTCCAGTACATGCTCTGACCAGGGATCAAACCAGCAACCTAGGTATGTGCCCTCACTGGGAATTGAACCTGCAACCTTCTGGTGTACGGGACAATGCTCGAACCAACCCACGTTCCAGGGCTATTCCCATTTTTTAAACACAGAACTTAAATTTTTTTTGCTGAACATCTACAAGCTTTCCACAGAGCATTCTTTGTGAAAAGGTAGCATGAGGAGGGTCTTTAGGAGTAGGTGAAATAGAAACTGAGGAGCTGAAGGATTGTACAGAATGGGGTCTCTTTGATATAGCTTCCTGCCTCATCACATGAGAATTTGGGTTTAATGTTCATGGATATACCAGATTATTTCCATGGTGGTAAAAGCTTACTTGGAACCTAACTAAAATGAGGTACCTGCTGTAAAACAAAAGAAAGGTGGAAAGGTGGAAAGAGGACTCTGGTTAGACTAGACTGTAGTCTTAGTTCCTTTCTTTCCTCTCTCTATATCTACTGTCTTATCTCTGTCTTCTTCCTCCCGCCTCCCATCCCCACTCCATTTAGACTATCCCATACAAATTATGTCTTGCTTCCTCATTTCAGTCAGAATCGGGTAAATTACTAGTCATAGGTGAGATTTGTTAGGTTCATTTTCGTAGATATGGACACAAGTACAATTATTGTAGGATTTTTTATGTCATTTGAAATGTAAAGAAATCAGGACTGATTTGGAGTTTTTTGTATTAGGTTTGGTCACATTATAACTATTTCTTGCTATTGAGGCCAGGGAGCCCTGAGTTATCTTCTTCATTCTAATTCTACTGGAGGCTGGTGCCTTTGTTAGCTTTCTTGCTCAAAAAGGGGTTTCTTGGGGCTTTTCATAAAGATGGCTGCCAAAGCAAAGAAGGAAGCCTCTGCTCCTCCCAAAGCCAAAGACAAGGCAAAGAAAGCAGTGCTAAAAGGTGCCCACAGTCACACACGCAAAGAAGATCCACAGGTCAGCCACCTTCCGGAGGCCTAAGACCGTGCGGCTCCTAAGGCAGCTTAAATATCCTTGGAAGAGCGCCCCCAGGAAAAACAAGCTTGACCATTATGCTAACATCAAGTTCTCCCTGACTACCGAGTCAGTCATGAAGAAGGTAGAAGACAGCAGTACACTTGTGTTCATTGTGGATGTCAGGGCCAACAAGCACCAGATCAAACAGGGTGTGAAGAAGCTCTGTGACTTTGACATGGCCAAGGTCAATGCCCTGATCAGGCCTGATGGAGAGAAGGCCTGTGTTCAACTGGCTCTAGAATATGATGCTTTGAATGTTGTGAACAAAGTTGGGATAATTTAAACCGAGTCCAGTTGGCTAATTCTAAACTTGAAAATTTTATGCTATAAAAAAATGGGGGGTTATTGGGGAGATAGGGTCTTTGTATTTTCCAGCAGTGTATTATGAGACAGTGTTGTGAAGAGACCTGTTATAGGATGAGCCTCAGTCACTTTTTGCTTGTGTGCTTTGAGGTGTTCGGTCAGTTTTAAAGCATTGGTTCTTTTGGTTTACGTAGCAAACGCATTGGTTCAGGAGAGCTGTGGGTAAATGTTCATTAGTAGAGCTAACGAGTTTTGTTTTTCCAGGTTGACATTTCTTTGATAGCAAGTAAATCTGTGCAAGAACCTAATTTATATTTTTTTCTGTTGATTTTCTGTTTTGGTAGGAACTTGATCTCAAAATAGCAATTAAGTCTTGTCGCCTAGAGCTGAGTACCAAAAACAGAGAACGGTGGTGCCATGAAATCCAGATCATGAAAAAGTAAGTCCTTGACTCGTTGCCCAAGTCTGCAGCCCATCCTGATGTCGCATGAAGGAGGAGGCTGGAATCCATTCTTCTTAGCATCTTTCTGGGATTTTATTTTTCTCTTTCTCACTAAGTAGATGTGTTCCATTTTAGAAACCAACATCACATTATGATTAATAAGGTTTAGTTTAAAAGTCAGCTAGGTGTTACCAAATTCAACTCTATGAGGGCCACATCTGTTTCTTCTGAATCTTGGCCCATGCTCATCTACTTACTTTCTAGTTAAATAGCAGTAACTATGTATTCTCATTTCTTACTTTCACCTACTTTTGTTAAATAGTGTATCTATTGCTTTGTAAAAAATTACTCCAACATTCAATTGGCTTAAAACAACAAACATTTAGAATCTCCCAGTTTCTGTGGTTTAAGAATTTGGGGATGACTTACTTGGGTGCTTTTAATGACGATCTCTCCTGAAACATCTCAGAATGTTGACTGGAGCTGTAGTCTTTCAAAGGCTTGAGCGGGACTGGAGTGTCCACTTCAAGTTCATTTATATGGCTGTTGGCTAGAGGCGTCAGTTTGTCATCTGGGCCTTTTTATAGGGGAGCTTGAATGTCTTCATGTCGTGTGCTTTCTTCAGAGTGAGTGATCTGAGAGAGAAGTCAAGATGAAAGCTGACATATCTTTAATGATATTTCTTGGAAGTTGTACTCCATCCTCTCTGCCGCATTCTACTTGTTAGAAATGAGACAGTTAGTACAGCCCATACTTAAGGGGGGGAGAATTCAGTTCTTGATGGGAGAAGTGGACATATTTTAAAACCTACACAGGTAGTGTGCTAAGTGCATTACAGGTAATTCTTCTGGTTTACACAGCAACCCTGTGTTTAGGTATCATTCCTATTTTATAGATGAGTTTATAGGAAGTTCAAGCTGACAGAGTCATAAAATTGGTAGGTAAGGGACCCTGGCTTTGAAATAAACACTTTTTGACTTCAGTATCTGTTTTCAGTTCACTTTAAAGCTTCTCAAACTTGGTTTTATGGAAGAATCACCAGGAAAGCTTGACAACAATATAAATTTTCAGGTCCTACATGTAGAGATCATGTTTCTTTTTCTTTTTTAAAAAATTTTATTTATATTTAGTTTTTTATAGAGATGGAAAGGGAAGGAGAGAGGGAGAGAAACATCAATGTGTGGTTGTGTCTCACACATCCCTTATTGGGGATCTGCCTTACAACCTGGGCTTGTGCCCTGACAGGGAATCAAACCAGCAACCTTTTGGTTTGCAGGCCCAGGCTCAATCCACTGAGCTACACCAGCTAGGGCAGATTATGTTTCTTTAGGTCCCTAAGTCCTGGGAATCTACGCCAGTTATGAGATCCACTGCATCATGATGATGATGATGGCTGGGATGATACATTTTAAGTTTAAAAAGATGTTAGAAAACAGTATATAGCATGATGTAGTATTTATTAAGAAGTATATTTGTGCACAGATTAAAAAGTGGAAGGAAATATGTCAAAATTTAAAAAGTATTCACCTCTGGGTAATTCTGTGATTATGGGAGGGGCAGTATGATATAGGCTTTGGAGCAAGACTGCCAGATTTTAATCCTTAATGGACGACCTGCTTGCTATGTGATCATATGTTACTTAACCAATTTGTGTTTCAGTTTTCTCCTGTGTGATGAGATTTTTAACCTACATATGTAGTAGGGTTATTATAACAAGTAAGTGAGTTAATGTATAGAAGGTGGTTACTATGTGGCATACAGAAATATAATTGTAGTAATGATGATAGTATTTTTGTTTGTATTTTCTTTTTAAAAATTATTAATTTTAATTATACAAACAAGAAATTGGAATATTACAAATAATGCCAGCCTTTCTTCTCTCACTGCCCCTCAATTAACTACTATTTTCCAACCCAGTCCCTTTTCACTGGGAATTTTTTTTTTTAATTTTTATTGTTGTTCAAGTACAGTTTTCTCCCTCCCCCTCCCCCATTCATCCCCACCACCCCAGCCTTCCAGGAAAAAATTTTTTTCATTATAATGTTTTCTCCTTTTTGTTAGGTTGAACCACTCCAATGTTGTAAAGGCCTGTGAAGTTCCTGAGGAACTGAATTGTTTGATTAACGATGTGCCTCTTCTAGCAATGGAATACTGTTCTGGCGGAGATCTCCGGAAGGTAGTATGGATGTTTGAGATGATGAGATAGTAAATCATGAACTTTAACAGTTCTTGGGTCACGTTCAATATGATAATCTAGAATCACGGTCATTAAACTGTAGCCTATTAACTGTTTTTATGGCTGCTTTCTCACCACAGCGGCAGCACTGAGTAGTTAGTGTGACAGAGACGATAATGGCCTGGAAAGCCTAAAGTATTTATTGTCTGTCTCTTCACAGGGAACGTTCGCTGACCCCTGGTTGAGACCTTGCGTTCTTTTGTTGGTGGTGGTGTTTGCAGGATGGGACTGTGTTGGTGGTGTTAGATAAAATACCAGTGTATAATGTGTTTATTAAACAGCTTTTCAATTATAGTTTACTTTCAATATTATTTTGTTTGATTTTAGGTGTATAGTATAGTGGTTAGACAATCGTATACTTTACATAGTGATTCCCTAGATATTTCCAGTACCCAACTGGCACAATACATAGTTATCACAATGTTATTGTCTGTATTCCCAATACTTCACATCCCTGTGACTGTTTTGTAACTGCCAATTTTTACTTCTTAATCCCTTCACCTTTTTCTCCCAATCCCCCAACCCCCTCCCCAAAAAGTATTTTTCTCTCTTGCAAATCTTTTCCATCCTATTTTGAATCTGCTATATGGATTTTTACACACACACACACACACACACACACGCATGCTTTTTTAACCTTTTTCAATTACAAATACTTTCTCCCTTCACCTTGTGTAAGCCTTGTCATGAAATTTACACATTCTCTGAATGGACTTGGTAATTTTTGCCCTTTTATATTTTCTTAATTATGACTTTTTTTTTAACTTTGACTATTCTCTTAGGGTTTAGTGGTTAATGTGTTGCTGTTACTGCCCAGCAACATTAACAGTATACTTTGTTTTTTCTTTTAGCTACTCAACAAACCAGAAAATTGCTGTGGACTTAAAGAAAGTCAGATACTTTCTTTACTGAGTGATATAGGTATGTAATCAATATGAAAAAAATCATAATTTAATGCCCCCTTGGTCTGTAAAAGATTTCGTATACTACTATAAAGCATAGATTTTTAACACCTATAAGAAATCATCAGAAAAATTTAACTGTTATTCTTGGTGTCAAGTTAAAACTAGGACATTCTGTTATTTTTTTGTTTTGACTAGAAGTCAGTTTTTGGCTAATAGATGCTCCAGTTGGTGACCCAAAAAAGGGGGGGGGTGTTAGATGATATGATTTAATTTTATTCTTCTTTCCTCCTTGACTAGCACAGTCATTTTATTTAATAGTGGCATTGCATCTGCTAAATAGGTTCTCGAGTCAACTGTAGGGTGAAATCTCTTTTTAATCAGAACAACTCCTGAAAACTCCCTAAAATAATCCTTATGTGGGCCCCTGGAGTGAGCTGAAATCCAAGAATGTGTTTCCCTATGCATTGTGGCTTTGCTCCTTTTCCTGGGTCGTGGAGGCCAAAGCCTAGTTGAAGAAGGAGAGAAAGGCTACAAGCATAAATATGGGGTTTTCTCAAATGTTGTTCCATTTCTCTTTAGTTAAATAGGCATGTATTACCATTCTGCAGTATTTGTTAAATGTTACTGGGTTTTCTGTGGAGAAAATTTGAACTGCTGTAATATAAGTTGAGTAGTTATGATAGTCCATGTAAATCTGAGTATTAGAGAAGTACAAAATGTGAAGTGAAATTTTTTTTTTAATTCAGTGCTTTCTCCTACTTGAAAACACCTTTTAAATTTTATTTAGGGTCTGGGATCCGATATTTGCATGAAAACAAAATTATACATCGTGACCTAAAACCAGAAAACATAGTTCTTCAGGATGTTGGTGGAAAGGTAGGGGAAAACTGAAAAAATGTTCCATGCTGGCTGAATACAGTATCCCTGAGCTGGTCAGTTTGTGCGGTTTGATGCCCCTCCATTGCGCTCTTCCTTTTTCTGCACAGCCCTCCCTACTCTGAGCTGGTTTTGTGTTTGGTTTTCTGTCTCCTCTGCCAACATAGTAGCTCTGTTGTAGAAGGAGCTGCTCCTGTCTTGTTCACTTCTGTTTTCCCAACACAGTATCTAGCAGAGATAGTAGGCAGTGAGTAAATAATCTGTTAATCCTCATGAAGCACATTAAAAAAACAAACAAACATGCATCCTGGGTCTGCTGTACTTTAAGGAAAAAAAAGTACATATACTTAAGTATTGAGTTGGCCAAAAAGTTCATTTAATGTTTTCCTTAAGATGGTTTTAGTAAAGCCCTGGCTGGCATAGCTCAGTGGATGGAGCGCGGGCTGTGAACCAAAGCATTGCAGGTTCGATTCCCAGTCAGGGCACATGCTTGGGTTGCAGGCCACAGCCCCCAGCAACTGCACATTGATGTTTCTCTCTCTCTCTCTTTCTCCCTCCCTTCCCTCTCTCTAAAAAATAAATAAATAAATAAAATCTTAAAAAAAAAAGATGGTTTCAGTAGTGCTTAGTTATATTTAACTTCATTTGAAACAATTTTGTTAGATTGTATGGTGACAGCTGTTACATCAGCATGCATTTAAAAAAAATTACCAAAATTGGTGAACTTTTGTGTAGCCATTTTAATATTGAAGTTGGAAGAAAATTTGCAACATTTTCAGCGTACTATACTTTATTATTTCAAGGAAGGTCATAATACAAGTGAAAGGCAAAAAATGATTTGTGCAGTGTATGGAGAAGGTGCTGTGACTGATTGAATGTGTCAGAAGTGGTTTGCAAAGATTTGTGCTGGAGATTCCTTGCTGGGCGATGCTCCACAGTCGGGTAGACCTGTTGAAGTTGATAGCAATCACATTGAGACATTAGTTGAGAACAATCAACATTATACCACACAGGAGATAGCCAACATACTCAGAATATCCAAATCAATAAAGTTATTGATGAAAATGAAAAATGGGTCTATTTTACAGAAGTAACCATACAGACTTTTTGGCCAACCCAGTATATTTTATATTAAAAACAAACCTCATTCTCTCTCCTCCACAGAAGTCTTAAATTCTATATTTAATTAAGATTCAAAACCTTGATTTCTCAGATTCTTATATGAGTCAGCTTGAGCAGAACCAGAAATCGTAAATTGACTCCTGAAGTATTTGTTTTTATCAGAATAATTTGAGTGGTTTTCTTGCTTTAGCACTGAAGTTCCATCCCAACAAAGACATACAGCCCAGACTCTGAAGTTTGCGCTGGGTTATGTGGTCTTGCAGTTAGTTAAGGTGCTGGTCAGATGGAAGTGATGAAACCTTGATGCTGCTTCTTAGGAGGCTTTCATGTGTGCTTAGCTTCAACTTCTCTCCCTCTTTTTATATCCAGAGACTTCAGCATATTTCTTTTTATTTATTTATTTTAAAGATCTTATTAATTTATTTTTAGATAGAGGGGTATGGAGAGAAAAAGAGAGGGAGAGAAACATGAGTGTGTGGTTGCTTCTCATGTGCCCCCACCTCCGCAACTGGAGACCTGGCCTGCTACCCAGGCATGTGCCCTGACCAGGAATCGAACTAGTGACCCTTTGGTTCGCAGGCCAGCACTCAGTCCACTGAGCCACACTGGCCAGGGCAACTTCAGGATATTTCTGAAGCTAGATCGGTATTTACTCACATCGATCCACTGTAAGAAGATATGCTGCTGCTTTAAATTTGGGAGTCACCTTTACCTTTGCCTTTCAGTATAATGGATCAAGTTTATTCTGAATATACCAAAATAAAATTAATAACCAAATTACATGTAGTTTTTACCATATACCAGGCATTGTGTTAAATTCTTTTCTTTGGCTGTTTGCCAGTAGCAGTTCTGTGAAGTAGGTATTGTTAGTAATTTCATTATATGGGAAACCAAACAAAGTTAAGTAACTTGATCAAGAACACAAGGCTAGTTAAGTGGTGGAGGTCAGGACTGAATCACGTTTGTGTTATTACGGAGCCCAAGTCTTTACCGCCACCCTCTTCAGATCCTTGCCAGGACACTGTTGCCTTTCCGTTTCAAATTTCTCAACCATTTAATGCTTATTATTTTGTAGATTATTCATAAAATAATTGATCTGGGATATGCCAAAGATGTTGACCAAGGAAGTCTGTGTACATCTTTTGTGGGAACATTGCAGTATCTGGTAAGACATGTTTTTGTTTCTTTGAATTTAAGAGTACAAGATTCTCTTTATTTCTGAAGGTCATGAATATACAGGGGTGGGCAAAAGTAGATTTACAGTTGTAAGTATACAAAACAGTTTATTATTGTATTATTATTTATTAATTGTATTTTTGTATTATTTCCATAAGAATAACTGTAAAACCTGCTTTCGCTCACCCCTGTAATAGTTCAAAAATAAAGTAGCTTTTCGCTTTATGTTATGACGTTTAAAGCATTTTTTCTTTTTAAGGCCCCAGAGCTCTTTGAGAATAAGCCTTACACAGCCACTGTTGATTATTGGAGCTTTGGAACCATGGTATTTGAATGTATTGCTGGATATAGGCCTTTTTTACATCATCTCCAGCCATTTACCTGGTAAGAAATGGAAGAGGACTTTGGTATGCCTAATGGGAATGAAAAATTTCAGTTGCCTGCTTTGTTTGTCCTTTTTTCTCTCTTTTTAAGGGGTGTAATTGCCTTTTAAACACACAATAGAATTAATTTTTTTTCCAGTTATATGACTTTTTTAGTATATTTTATTGATTATGCTATTACAGTTGTCCCAAATTTTTCCCCTTTGTCCCCCTTCACCTGGTAACTGCCTTCACTCCAGAGATCCAGTTCATGTCCATGGGTCAGCATATAAGCTTCTCTCCTTTTCCTAAAATGTTCTTAACATCCCCCTATCTTGTACCGACACAATTATTCTTCTAAATCCCTACACATTTTCCCCTCCTCCCTTTCCCCTCCCAGCTCATAATCTTCCAAATGATCTCTATATCTATGATTCTGTTCCCATTGTTTGCTTAGTTTGTGTTTTTTAGATTCAATTGTTGATAGTTGTGAGTTTGTTGTCATTTTAATGTCCATAGTTTTGATCTTTTTCTTTTATTTTTAGACAGAGGGCAAGGGTGGGAGAGAAACATCAATATATGGTTGCCTCTCATGCGCCCTACACTGGGGAACCTTGCCTGCAACCCAGGCATATGCCCTGAATGGGAATCAAACCCACAACCCCTTGCTTTGCAGTCTGGTACTCAATCCACTGAGCCACACCAGCCGAGACTGATCTTTTTCTTAAATAAGATCCTTTAACATTTCATATAACAAGGGCTTGGTGATGATGAACTCCTTTAGCTTTACCTTGTCTGCAAAGCACTTTATCTGCCCTTCCATTCTAATGATAGCTTTGCTGGGTAGAGTAATCTTGGTTGTAGGTCCTTGCTTTTCATCACTTTGAATACTTCTTGCCAGTCCCTTCTTGCCTGCAAAGTTTCTTTCAAGAAATCAGCTGACAGTCTTATGGAACTCCTTTGTGGGTAACTCTGCTTTTCTCTTGGTGCTTTTAAGATTCTCTCTTTATCTTTAATCCTCGGTAATTTAATTATGGTGTGTCTTGGTGTGTTCCTCTTTGGGTCCAATTTCTTTGGGACTCTGTGCTTCCTGGACTTGTATGTCCATTTCCTTCACCAAATTAGGAAAGTTTTCTTTCATTATTTTTTCAAGTAAGTTTTCATTTTCTTGCTCTTCTCCTTCTAGCATCCCTATGATTTGTATGTTGGCTCTTTTGGAGATGTTTCTGAGTCATCTTAAACTCTACTTATTTTCTTGAATTCTTGTTTCTTCATTTTGTTCTGTTTGAATTTTTTGCTTCTGTTGCAAATCATTGATTTGAATCCTGGCTTCCTTCCCTTCACTGTTGGTTTCCTGTGGATTTTTCTTCATTTCATTTAGTGTAGCCTTCATTTCTTCCCTTATGCTTTTGCTGTGTTCAGTGATATCTCTGAGCATTCTGGTCACCAGTGTTTTAAACTCCTGTCTGATAGGTTGGCTATCTCCATATTGCTTAGTTCTTTACTGGGGTTCTGCTCTGTTCCTTCATTTGGGCCATATTTCTCTGTTACCTTAATTTGGCAGCTTCCCTGTGTCTGTACTAGGTGGAGCCATGTTGACTCCCTGTTTTAATGCTCCTGTTAAGTTGTTTGGGATGGAACCTTGGTCTTTCTCAAGGGTGGGCAGCCTGTTTCGCCACTTTGTGGCCCTGTGTGTAGGGGAGGGGTCAAAGAGGGGACAGTGCTTCTACTGGCTGACCTCTGGGGCTTGCTTGGTACTCGCCCTGTTTCCAGTCACTTGTCCCTCTTCCCATATGTGACTGGTGCCCCTCCAGCTGCTGCTCTGGTTGTGGTTCCCAGCGTGGGGGGGTTTGCATACGTTCCGGGCTCTCCTGAGAAACAGGCAGTTTCTTCTGTCACCTCAACCCCGCTGGATTTTACCACCAGAAGTTGAGGCTTAATTTTCCTGGCACTGGAACCTGGGGCTTCACAGTCTGTCCAGGGGCTGGGATCACTCACAAGGTGTCCCCCTGATTTTTATCTACCATATTTGAATATGGGACCCCACGTTCCACCAGCCACAGCCACACCATGTCCTCTCTGCCCTGACTCTGCCCCTCCTACCCATCTGGATGAATATAGCTTCTTTAAATCCTTGGTTGTTGGACTTCTGTACAGTTCAGTTTGGGGACAATTTTTTGTAGTTTTCATTTTGAAATTAGTTGTTATTCTTCTTATGGTTGTATAGGGAGGTGAAGTGTGTGTACCTATGCCTCCATCTTGACCAGAAGTCCATAATTGAATGAAATTAAATGGCAAAAATCTTTAGAATTATTTGTGAGTCAGGTTCCCTACTGAGGTAACTTTTGTTTTTTATAGGCACGAGAAGATTAAGAAGAAGGATTCCAAGTGTATATTTGCCTGTGAAGAGATGACAGGAGAAGTTCGGTTTAGTAGTCATTTACCTCAACCAAATAATCTTTGTAGGTAGGTATATTTCAGGGCAGGAAGTTCACCTCCGTTTCTTCAGGGCTCTAAAAGGACGATAGGGTTATTGTGTGTTTTAAGTAGCATCATCCAGTAGAACTTTCTGTGATGATATGAATGTCTTTTATCTGCTGATCACATGAGGCTGTTGAGCACTGAAAGGTGAGTAGTGTGACTGAAGCTAAATTTTAAATTTAATTTTAATTAAATTAAGTGTAAATTCAAATAGCCACTTGTCACTAGTGGCTCCCATACTGGACAGCACAAGTCTAGTGGAAACAGTAACTGCTGCCATTCAGCTGATTGATTTCGGTGCTGAGAAGAGGCTCTTGGGTTCCTTGGAGAATGGAAATGGACTTGCCTCTTGGAGTTGCCAGTAACTAACTTACATGTGTGGGTTTTAGGTTGTTTTTTATGGAAGTTTGTCCCCTATCATTTTATGAATTATTTGAAAGTAAGCTACAAATGGTACAGATAAGTAATGAGAAAGGAAATGGACAGCCTATAAAATTACCTTTTTTACAGTACTAAAGAAAAATTGGAACAAGTGTTTTCACCCTATTTTTATGTGTTTTTTAGTTTAATAGTAGAACCCATGGAAAACTGGCTACAATTAATGCTGAATTGGGATCCTCAGCAGAGAGGAGGACCTGTTGATCTTACTTTGAAGCAGCCAAGATGTTTTGTATTAATGGATCACATTCTGAATTTGAAGGTTAGTTTCTTATGAATGGGGTGTATTTCATAAGACTTGCATTGGAATTAACAATTTATTTGGAAAATTAGTGTAAATATATTTTAATAATGTTTTCCTGATACTTATTTGAAAAATAAAATTATATTTTTAGAATGGATGTTTTTATTTTTTAATAGCATTTGAAAAAAAGATATTATTTATTTATTTGAGGGGGGAGGGAGAAAGAGAGGGAGAGAAACATTGATTGGTTGCCTATTTCACACCCCCAACTGGGGACGTGGCCTGCAACCCAGGCATGGGCCCGGACTGGGAATCAAACTGGTGACTTCTGGTTCGCAGGCTGGCACTCAGTCCATTGAGCCAAACCAGCCAGGGATATTTTTATTTTTTTAGTAACCCTTCTCAGTTTTACTTTTAACTAGTCTCTGTTGATTACTCCTTTGAAGCATCTTTTGCATTTTCCCTTCCTCAGATTGGTGCCATTATCACCTCATTCATTTAGGTGTGGATTTTGTTTGATGAGAAAGGTTTCTACTGCCTTTCATGTCTCTGTAGTTCAACTCATCTCATTTTCTGAAAATACTTTTTTTATTTTCCTCTCCAAGAAACCAACATAGTTCTTCCTTGCCTACCAAGTCAAGTCTAAACTGATCTCTCTTGCTTTTGGGGGTCTTTGTTAATGTAGGTCCATCCCAACCAGTAAAGGGCTTGTCTCACCCTTTACTTCACTCAGGACCAGCTTGTAACTGCTTCTTATACCATCAAGTTCATTATCCATTTTGTGCTTCACAGCTGCTGTCATTCTGCCCAGAATGATCTCTGTCCCTGTGTACCTCCTCACCTACACCGGCACATATTCAACTCTCCTTTCTCTTAACGGTCCCTGCCTCAGTTTGTCATTTAATCATACTTACCATATTCTCTCACTGTTTCTCATCTTCCACTGACTCCTCTCCTTATAGACTGTTTTCTTCTTTAATGCTGGGATCGTGTTACTAATTTTATTAACAGTTGCCCACCCTACCACCCTGCCATCCCTACCCCGGCACTCTGTATAAAGCAGGGCATGTCAAGCTCTCAGTAAATCTTCAGCGACATCATTGAGAGGTTCTTTTATGCTGTATCCTCAGAAATGACTCTCATCTGCAAGGTGCAGTTTTTCCATATTTGCTGGTTGCTTGCGGTAAGCAGGGTTTCTAAAATTAAATGAGAAAGTATAATCATAAGGTTTTTATGCTAGTCTTGGAATACTTTTTCTAAAAAATTAATTTATTATTTATTTTTAGAGAGAGTGTAAGGGGGGGAGAGAGAGAGAGAGAGAGAGAGGGAGAGAGAGAGAGAAACATCGATGAGTTACCTCTCGCCCGCACCTGAACTGGTGACTGGGCCTGCAACCCAGGCGTGTGCCCTGATAGGGAATCAAACTGGTGGCCTTTCACTTTGCGGGACGATGCTCAACCAAGTGAGCCATGCAGGTCAGGGCTTGGGATGCTTTTTTAAAATAGGGACTTTAGGCCATGTTGATGTCACTTATGACTAACATTGAAAAAACATTTGGCTTCGTAATTTGGTTTTCTTCTGTGCCAAGGAATAATTCATCCTTCAATATGTTAGCCAAGCAGGACTTGGTGATACCTTTTAGTTCTCTGTGGCCTCCAGTAAACTTTGGGTTTTATCTCAGACTTTTTTTAGCCTCATCATGGTAATTGTAACATCATTTCTGTTGTACTTTGAGGGGGTCTGTGCTCATTTGCTTGTCATAGAGTGTGGGAAAGGGTCTTCCCTGTGGGTTTTGTGGTCTGTAAACTTTACTGCAGTGTGTAGCACCACTGCCCTGGCTGGGTGGCTTGGTTGGTTGGGGCATCATCCGGTATACCAAAAAAGGTGTGGGTTTGATCCCCCATCTGGACACATTCCTAAGTTGCAGGTTCGATCCCTGGTTGGGGCACACCCAGGAGGCAACTGATCTATGTTTCTCTCTCCCTTCCTTTCTCTCTAAAAAGCAATTTAAAAAAATGGCCTCAGGTGAAGGTTGCAAAAAGAAAAAAATTTGTAGCGCCACTATTTATCTATCTGTGAATTAATTAATTAATTAATCTATCTATCTGTTCATTTATTTAAGCTCACATTCAGTAATACCTTCTTTAAAGGACCAGTGTTATTGTGAGGTTGTTCAGAATAAGGTATGCATAGGGTACTATTCATAGTAGTTCAGGCATGCTTCCTAGACATGATAATAGGACTGAATTTTGAAGAACAAGGAAGAGATAAGCAGGGGAATGGGCAGGGGGGAAGATTAACAGGCAGGGGACTATCATGGACTGCAAAATAGCTTGATGTTATTGTAGGACATTCTTCTAAGATGTTTATTATATTGTTTAATGAGGGAATGATGTCTCTTTGATTTTTGCTTAAAATAAACCAACAAAACAGTTACTCAAATGTTTCTTTTTCTCTAAAAAATAGTTTAGAGCCATGGCTGGTGTGGCTCAGCTGATTGAGTGCTGGCCTGTGAATCGAAGGGTCACCAATTTGATTCCCAGCCAGGGAGCATGCCTGGGTTGCAGGCCAGGTCCCCAGTTAGGGGCATGCAAGAGGCAACCAATCAATGTTTCTCTACCTCTATTTCTCCCTCCTTCCCCTCTTTCTAAAAATAAATAAATCTTTAAAAAATAAAAAATAGTTTATAGAGGCTGATTGCATATTTTCCAACCATTTATTCTGCAAAACTTGGAATTTGTAGAAAAGTTTTTAAAAGTATACTGAACTTGCCACTGAAAATAAGGTGAAACAGAAGTATTTAATTCCTTCTTTGCCTCCTCTTAGTATGCCTCTAACTATATCCTAAGAGTCTCTTCTTGGTTTTATCTTTTTCCACATTACTTTTTCTTCCTTTCCTTTGGAAATTTCTCCAGTTATATAATTTTAACTATAAACTGAATATGTATAACTCCCCAATTTTCTCCTCAGTTATGGTTTTTCTGCAGAGTACTTATAACTGCTATATCTCTATACCTAGTGGTACTACTGGCACCCAAGACTTAATTTTTTTAAATGGAACACAATTTGCTTCATTAAATCTATTTCTACATCTTTTCCTGTGCCTCTTGTTTTCACTATCTCCTTTTGAGTTACTTTGCTTGGAAACTTTGGCTGTCTGACTATTCCTTCTTCAATCTACATATTCAGTTATTTTATCAGATTTATCTTTTGAACATCTTAACAATTCTGAGCTTGTCAGGTGAATTTAGAAAGTTTTTCTGTAGTTTACCCTGGCTGGTGTGGCTCCGTTGGTTGAAGTCTTGTCCCTTGCAGTTGTAGGTTCTATTCTCAGTCAGGGCACGCACCTAGGTTGTGGGTTCCTTCCCCAGTGCGGGTGCAGGTGTGTGTGATCCCAGGTCTGGGCACACACACTCCCAGTCCTGGCGGGTACAGGAGGCAGCTGGTTAATGCCTCCTCTCTCTCTCTCTCTTTCTCTCTCTCTCTCTCTTTCTCTCTCTCTCTCTCTCCAGTTGATGTTTCTCTCTCTCCCATCTTCTCTTTCTAAAAGAGCAATGAAAAATGGTCATCTGGTAAGGATAAAAAAAAGAAAAGCAAGTTTTCTACAGTTCTTTTTCTCTTATTGAATGAAGTCCAAACCCTTCCATTGGTATTCAGAATCTATCTTGGTCTCACTTCATCCTGTACTTCCAGCCGTAGTTCACATTAGGCCCTAAGGGGACATTGTTTCAAGTGCCATTAAACTGGATTATTTATATACTGTGATTATGCGCATCATTTCCTCTCTGCCTACCTTGTTTTCTGCCTAAAGTAACCTTTCTTTTTTCAGTTATTTCTCATTCTAATCCTTCTTCCTTTTGAAAGTTTAGCTCAAATAGTGCCTCTTTTATAAAGCATCCCTTTCATCCTTACCAAGTAATCTCCTTTGGAATCTGCGTAATACTTTATTATAGTACTTACTACATTTTACTTTGTATTTTAGTTCTGTTAACATTTCTTAATATCTTCTGTTTTACTATTATCCTGTTGAGGGCAAGGTTCATATGTTACTCAATTTGCATACCCACTGTCACCACAACACACTTAATACTGTATACTGTAGTAGGCACTCGTTAAAATATTTGAGTGAGCAGAAGGATAAATTTAAGTTATATTTCCGTTCCCTTTCTTTTGCTCTCTTCTGCCTCAGCTTTGGTAGTGGGATTCTGTGATCACTTACCCTAGTTTAACATATACCCTATACAGAAGTCACTGTTCACCTTAGGATTTTTATAATTGTATTGTATGTACATCCATGTCAACTTTGAAGATTTCCTTCTCTTCCCCCCACCTTTTTAAATATAAAAATTTATTATGTGTTAAAGCAAAGTTAATGCTTTATACTACGCGTTTTCACTAGAGGTAATTTTAATCATTTGTATACACAGGTGGGCAAAATTAGGTTTACAGTTGGGAATATGCAAAGTTTATTCTTTTATTATTAGTTATTGTATTATTATTATTTTTAAAATATATTTTATTGGTTATCCTATTACAGTGGTCCCATGTTTCCTCCCCTCTATTCCCCTCCACCTTGCACCTCCACCAGCATTCCCCACCCTTTAGTTCATGCCCATGGGTCGTACATATAAGTTCTTTGACTTCTCTATTTCCTACACTATTCTTAACCTCTCCCTTTCTATTTTGTACCTATTATTTATGCTTCTTATTCCCTGTACCTTTCCCCCCATTTTCTCCTCTCCCCTTCCCCACTGATAACCCTCCATGTTATCTCCATTACTGTGATTCTGTTCCTGTTCTAGTTATATGCTTAGTTTGATTTTGTTTTTGTTTTTTATTTTAGGTTCAACTGTTGATAGTTATGAATTTGTTATTATTTTACTGTACATAGTTTTGATCATCTTCTTTTTCTTAGATAAGTCCCTTTAACATTTCATAGAATAAGGGTTTGGTGATGTGATGATGAACTCCTTTAACTTGACCTTATCTGGGAAGCACTTTATCTGCCCTTCCATTCTAAATGATAGTTTTGCTGGATGTAGGTCCTTACCTTTCATGACTTGGAATACTTCTTTCCAGCCCCTTCTTGCCTGTAAAGTCTCTTTTGAGAAATCAGCTGACAGTCTTATGGGAACTCCTTTGTAGGCAACTGTCTCCTTTTCTGTTGCTGCTTTTAAGATTCTCTCCTTATCTTTATTCTTGGGTAATGCAGTTATGATGTGCCTTCGTGTGTGCTTCCTCAGGTCCAACTTCTTGGGGCCTTTCTGGGCTTCCTAGACTTCCTGGAAGTCTCTTTCCTTTGCCAGATTGGGGAAGTTCTCCTTCATTATTTTTTCAAATAAGTTTTCAATTTCTTGCTCTTCCTCTTCTTCTGGCACCCCTGTGATTGGGATGTTGGAATGTTTAAAGTTGTCCCAGAGGTTCCTAAGCCTCTCCTCTTTTTTTTGAAATCTTGTTTCTTCATTCTGTTCCAGTTAAACATTTATTTCTTTCTTCTGTTCCAAACCATTGGTTTGAGTCACAGTTTCCTTACATTCAGTGTTAGTTTCTTGTATATTTTCCTTTATTTCACTTTGTATAACCTTCATTTCTTCCTTTATTTTGCATCCATACAACCAGAGGTTTTGAGGCTTTATTTCCCCTGGCTGGAACCCTGAGTTGTGTGGTCTGTCTCACTCCCCAGTTGTTCCTCCCTGTTTATCCTCCTGTCAATGTGGGAATGCCCAGTCCTCCAGCCGCTGCCTTGCAGTGCATCCTCTCTGCCCCTCATGCTGGTCTGGATGAATGTTTCTTCTTTAGCTCCTTGGTTGTTGGAACTCCATACAGTTCGATTTTATGGCATTTCTGGTAACTTTTTGTTTTAAAATTTGTTGTTGTACTTCTTTTGGTTGTGTGAGGAGGCAAAGTGTATCTACCTACACCTCCATCTTGGCTGGAAGTCCAATTATTGTATTTATTATTATTATTATTATTATTATTATTATTATTATTATTCTACTTTGCCCATCCCTGTCAATGTGAGGCACTGGGGAAACATAGCTATTCATTTTGTATAGCTTATCTAAGCTATAGTGGAGGGGAGGAGGATTTAAAATCATGTTATTCAAAAGACTGACCATTAACTCAGTGGCCATCTGTGGTTATCTGGGTAGAGCCCCACCTAACTCAGTTTCACACTTCAGTTGGCCTGTTTAGACAGCCTGTACTTTCTGTGGGTCTCGAGGTAAAACTAATACAGCTATTTATGTTCTTAACTAACTTTGGGCCCTTAGGCAGATCACTGCTCTGGGATTTGGTTTTGTTATCTGAAAAATGAGGATAACAGTGCTTCTTCCTGTTTAAAGAGAGGCCTAGCTCTTCTATGGTGATTATTTCTTGAAACAATGTAAGGTAGTTAGACAGATTGGAGTTCATATCTAAGCTCTACCAGTTATCACTATGTGATCCCTCAGAACTCTGAATTTTTTCTGCTGAAATGGAGATTAGAAGATCTACTTACAGGGTGTTACGTTATATATAACTAAACTAATTAAGGGGATGTTACATTATACTTAAAGCACTTAACTCTGTAGTTGGTATCTATTAGGTACTTCATAAATGGGAATGTTTCCCTTCCAGGTCTGTGACATGCTTCTCAGAATAAATGTGTTGGGTTTGTTTGTTTGTTTTTGTTTTGATTTTTAATATATTTTTCCATTTATTCCCCTTATACCATCTTCTACCTCTATGCACCCACTTTCCCCAGTTTTGTTTTTTAATTGGGGTTTTTGTGCATCCCAAGAACTTCGAAATTTTATTTCTTGGAACTAACATCTGTTGTAGTAGAAAAGTAAACTCTTGCATTTCCAGATGTCATTTTATAATTATAAAAGGAGATTTCACTTTGGAAAATGATTGAACCTTGTATAGTACAGAGATAATGCCATTTGCTCATAATCCATTTAGTATCTAGCACTGAATCTTTTTATGTAGCAGATGGTTAATGTCATGTCTCTTTTTTTCTTGTTTATACAGATAGTACACATCCTAAATATGACTTCTGCAAAGATAATTTCTTTTCTTTTACCACCTGATGAAAGTCTTCATTCACTGCAGTCTCGTATTGAGCGTGAAACTGGAATAAACACTGCTTCTCAAGAGCTTCTTTCAGAGACGGGAATTTCTCTTGATCCTCGGAAACCAGCCTCTCAATGTGTACTAGACGGAGTAGTAAGAAAATTCTAATATACTTAGAAGAATATAAGAAATCAGTTTGCATAGAGGGATTGCATACTCTGCATGTGTGAATGTATATTTGCAATTCCTTGGGGGGGTAATGCACATCTTATAATTCCTTTAGTTTTGTCCTACTCATTTCTCTTAACTGCTTTACCAGGTGAACAAAATAGAAGTGAAACATTTGTTATTTTAAACTTGGTATGACTTCCTCTTTGGTGCTAGTTCTCTCCTTCCTCTTTTTTTCCCCCTTTTTATAGTTGAAGCCTAAAATCTTGAAATTAGATCATCGGTCTCATAGGCTTTGCCAGAGGATAGATGGATGGTAAAATATGACTGTGGTCATGACTCATTTTTCATTTTATTTGACTTTATTGAGTCATATTTTATATGTTATGTAATTTACCCATTTCAAGTGTATAATTCAGGGTTTTTTTGTTTTAGTAAATTTACCTAATTGTGTGTCCATCACCATAAATCAGTTTTAAAACATTTCCATCTCATTAAGGTTGTTCATGTCCATTAACTATTAATCTCCATTCCGCCCACCCCAGGGAGGCACTGATTTACTTTCTATATCTGTAGACTTGCCTTTTCTGAACATTTCCTATAAATGGCCCATATAGCCTGTAGTCCCTGTGTCAGAGTGTGCACACAGGGTTATGTTTCTGAGGCTCGCCCTTGTCATAGCGTGTATCTATACTTCACTCCTGCAGGTTACTGAGTGTGTTCCCATTGTGTGCGTATACGTTGTTATGACTTTTTTGTTTTTGTCCTCTTGCGTCTTGTGATTGTTTTTCATTTTAGCCCATATCAAAGTTATTCATTTTTTCTAAACAAAAGCTTAGACCATAAATCTGTAAGATGTAGGCTAATGAACATTGATTTTGTTCATTTGCATTTCATAGAAGGAAATTTGGTACTTAAGTACTTGGGGAATCTAGAATTTTCAAGGATGTTTTTAAAAATTGTCTCTTTCTTTTTTAGAGAGGCTGTGATAGCTATATGGTTTATTTGTTTGATAAAAGTAAGACTGTGTATGAAGGACCATTTGCTTCCAGAAGTTTATCTGATTGTGTAAATTATATTGGTAAGTCTACTCCATTACTGATGGAGATTTAACCTGAAGTAATGTAATTTGATTTAACATGATTAGTGGAAATGGTCTTTGGTGTTGTTTTTTTTTCTATATCTCATACTTCAGCTGTTTATGGTGAAAAATGGATTTCTATAATTTGGAAGGTGAAAAGGTAGGTTTTAAATTACCACCAGTTTGGGAAAAGATAACTTTCTTGAGGATAGGCCTCTCACAGATAAAAGAATGAATCTCCATTATTCATTAAGCCTACGTTTTAGTTTTTCCTCCATTATTTAAGCATGTTCAAGTATTTCATTTTATCCTATGAATACTGCTTCATGTTTAAATGTTTTCATTTATCCTGTGAGAATTATTCTTTTCTTTTGAAGAAGGTAGTGGTCAGTTTCTGTCTACCTCAAACTAAAATCAGGCATAAAATTGTAAAATCAAGAACAAAATTGTGCATAAGGGCTACAATTATTTAATCTTTTCTCTGTTACCTTTTTGTTGTTTTTTTTAAGGACAGATTTGCAGAAAAAATGAGCAAGAGTAATACAGAGTTCTCATGTTACCCTTCTGCACACACAGTTTTTGCCATGTCTAACATACTAGTATAGCACATTTTGTTACCATACATAAACCGCTACTTACTACCAACTACAGTCTGTCCTTTGTTCAGATATCCGTAGTTTTCCCTGGTGGTGCTTTTTTGTTCCAGGATCTCCTTAGGCTTCTCTCCACTGCGAGTTTCTCAGACTTGGCTTGTTTTTGATGACTTTGACCGTTTTGAGGAGTACCGGTCAAGTATTTTGTAGGATGTCCCACTGTTGCAGTTTGTCCAATTTTTCCCCCTCGTGATTAGACTAGGATTATGGGTTTCTGAGAGAGAGAGATCGCGGAAGCGCCATTTTCGTTACATGATATGAAGGGCGTGCACTGTCGGCGTGGTGCGCGACTGCTGGTGTGGACCTCGACTGCTTGGCTGCAGCGGTTTGTCAGGGTTCTCCACCGTGCAGGTTAGTCTCCCTGCCCTTCCCCGTCAGCGTCATACTCTTTGCAAGGAAGTCACTTTGCCAAAGCATAATTAAGGGGTGGGAAGTGATGCTCCCCTTCCGTTAAGATGTTCCTTTGAACATCTACATAATTTATTTGGAATTCTTCTGCACATGAGATTTGTGTCTTGTCTTTCATGTATTAACTTAATTATTATATCAGTATAGATTCATGGATTTTATTTTATAGTTTGGATTATAATCCAATACTAGTTTGTTTATTTTGTTCAAACTGTTGCAGCTTTGGCCATTAGGAGATCTTTTAGTTGGTTTCCTGTGCCTCTTACTTGCCTCATCAATGTGGGTTTTCTTTTTTTTAGCACTTCCTTACTCATAGCACTACAGTGTACTCCAGACCCATCTTGTATGTTTCCTACCCAGTCCTAAAATCAGCCCTTTTTCTAAGAAGCCTTGGTTCCTTTATTGGAGAACAGTATTAGAAACCAAGATCTGGACAGTAGGTGTGCTTCTTGCTACTGTGATACCATTTCTTAGGTCCTTTCAGACTTCGTTTTTTCAGTGTGTGTGTGTGTGTATTTTGGTCAGGCTTCCCTCCTAGACTCTTTTGAAAAAGTGTTTTCTGTTTTTGTTTTGGCTGTTGTAGGAAGCTTCAAGAGTAAGTATGGATATATAAAAAGAAAGATTAATTGATGCTATTAATAATTATTAGGGGAGGCAAAGATTTTTCTAGATATGTAACTTTATATTTTTGAAGTCTGCTTCAAATAATTTGTTTTCTCATTATGAACTCTACTTTACCAACCTTTCTCTGAAGGTTTGCATTGGGAAAGAGTAACGATATAATTGTCTCCTTAAAGTACAGGATGACTCTCTTTCATTCTTGGAGAAAATCCATATATTTTATAACATTAAAATAGGATTTCATTGCACTTAACATACATACCTGTTATGATTTTAGACAGTAGCATTCTCTTTACCAAAGAAAGAGAAAGAAACTCATAAATAGATAATTTTGTAAGTTTGGCATTGAAGGAAGTGTATCTTATTAAAATGCTATTTACCTCCTATGCTTTCCTGAAGTTCGGTTGGTAGTCCAGGAGATAAAAGTTATTATTCAGAATTGGCAAAGACCGTATGTAGTAGATTGTGGAAGAGATGGGACTTGATTTAAAAATGGAAAGAAATAAAGAATTTATATTAGAGAGATAAAAAACAGTGTTCCACGTTGGAGGAAAGCAAGACAAAAAAAGAGATACAGGAATAATCTCAGCTTTGTGATTATGTGGTGATTATGTCTTACTCATTTTTATTTCTCCTTGTATCTGGAAGAGTTTATGTATTGCAGGAGCTCAGTAAATGTATATTGAACTGAATAAAACTGTAACAAGTGGTTTTTCTGGCATCTATGGGAATGGTATTTATAAGGACTGGAAATCAGAAGAGTGATTATTGAACTCTAAAATCTTAAAAATAACTCCTGTCTTTTTTCCATCTTCCTACATGTAGTACGAGACAGCAAAATACAGCTTCCAGTTGTACAGCTGCGTAAAGTGTGGGCTGAAGCAGTGCACTATGTGTCTGGGCTGAAAGAAGACTACAGCAGACTCTTTCAGGGGCAGAGAGCAGCAATGTAAGCTGGTTCTGTTTACAGGGGCAGTGTCATGCACATTAATGTTCAGGAATTCACTTTGCGAGTTAACACTAATCAGTGTTCCATGCAATACTAAAATATCAGAACACTTTGAAATATAATATTCTAGTCCGACTTGTAGAATTCTTATTAATGGTCTGAAACTACCCAATTCCAATGGCTTGAGAGTAGTTCCTGAGCAGAACGTACTGTTATAAAGGAAATTGTTACCACAGGCAGAAAGTCTTTAGGGACCAGATTCTAGGGATCAGCCCTTTCTCATAGATTGGTAATAGAAACTTAGGCTTTGGGCCTATGTAACTTAAGTTTTTTAATTTTTGTCCAATGTTTATGAAATGCTGATTTTTTTGTTTGTTTGTGGTTTAGGTTAAGTCTTCTGAGATATAATACTAACCTGACAAAAATGAAGAACGCTTTGATCTCAGCATCTCAGCAACTGAAGGCTAAATTGGAGTTTTTTCACAAAAGCATTCAGCTTGACTTGGAAAGATACAGTGAGCAGATGACTTACGGGATATGTAAGTTTCTGGGTAATGTGTTTGAAAGAAGTATCTAGTCTTTTGAAGCCACCTGCTATTTTACCTTCTTGCCTCACAGCCTGTTGTTTCTCTTAAGTTCAACATGAGAACAAGAGACAAGGCACCTCAAATCTTCATAAACTATGTCTGTTCTGAATGTTAGCTTTTTTTTAACCTCTACTTGAGCAACTTTACAGGGTCTTCATGCCCCGCCCCCCCATCCCCGGCAATTGGACTAAGGCTGTTTAGCTCCAGAAAATTACAAAAGTGATTTAAGAATTTGTGATTTTCTTTATTTCTTTCTTTTTTAGCTTATTTTTAGAGAAAGGGGACAGGAGGGAGGGAGGGGGAGAGAAACATCAATGCGCAAAGATAAATGTCTATTAGTTGCCTCTCGAGTGCCCCCAAGTGGGGATCTGGTCCGTAACCCAGGCATGTGCCCCAGCTGGGACTCAAACTGGTGACCTTCTGGTTTGCAGGCCTGCACTCAATCCACTGAACCCCACCAGCCAGGGCAGAATATGTGATTTTCATGCTACTGTGAAAAACAGATACAAAATCCATATTGGGATGACTTCTTAGCCAGGGAAATCCCAAACTAACTACTTATCTTTCTGTAAATAATAACACAAATAATTCTGTTTTTTGTTTTTTTCCCCCAAACCACCTACTGTCTAGTCCCACTTACTTATTGTGCACAGCCTCCAGTTTTTCAGTATTTCACTTCAAGCTATCTCCCTTCAGATATACTAAGGAAATGTAAAAGCAGCCCTAAAATCAAATAAACTGAAGAGGTCACCACCAACATTTCTGATTTTTTTTTCATTGAAATAAATCCTTTTGGGAGGGAAACAAATCCTGTTTATATACTCGTTTTGAACAGGGTACATGTATCTTAGAACGGATGATCAGCAGTGTCCAGTTGTGCAAGTTTGCCTGTTAAAGCGGGTTGTGGTTAGTGTTTTATGTCTAGTTGTGTATTATGGGCATTCTGGTGAATGGCAAAACATAATGATTTCAGCAAATTATTTTTGACTTGTCAGTTGTATGTATTATATGGCTGTTTAAAAAGACTGAGGTTAGATCATCTGGATTTTCAGTGGCAGTGATGTTTGAGTTGGGAAAGGAAGAAAGGTATGTATAGATGGCCTCACCTCTGAAGGAAAGGGTATGTGTCTTTATAACAGATGATTAAACAAGATCCCACAGAGTGAAGAGGAGGAAGAGAGGGTTTCCTTTTTATATCCTTTTATACTGTTTGATTTTTTAAAAATATCATTTTCATGTGTCACTTGAATAATTTTCTTTCTTTTTTAAAAAGAGAAAACCAACCGTGTTAGTGTCCTAGGGCCCCCATAACAATTTGCTATAAACTGGGTGGTTTAATACAACAGAAATTTATCATTTCACAGTTCCAGAGGCTAAAAGTCTAATATCAAGGTGTTGGCAAGGCCATGATTCCTCTGAACCTGTGGAGAGGAATCCTTCCTTGCTTCTTCCTGGCTTCTTGGTGATTTATCAGCAGTCCTTGGCATTTCCTGGCCTGCAGCTGTAGCACTTTACCCTCTGCCTCTGTTGTCGAATGGAGCTCTGCCTTCATATGTCCATGTCCCTGCATCTCCTCTAAGGACACTAGTCATACTGGATTAAGGGTCCTCCCACTCCAGATTGACCTCATCTTAATACAGCCAACTATCTGCTCTGATCCTATTTCTGGATAAGGGCACATTCTGATGTATTTACTGTGTTAGGACTTCAACATAACTTTTGGGGAGAACGGTTCAACCCGTAACACCATTTTTTGATGTCAGTATGGCAAGGAGGTGGGTAGGTCCATAATTAAAATTATGACTGTTTCTGAGATAACTAACTAGGACTTTTTTTTCAGCCTCAGAAAAAATGTTAAAAGCATGGAAGGAAATGGAAGAAAAGGCTATCCACTATGCTGAGGTAAAGTCACTAAGTTCATTCTATGTGTTTGTTTATTCCTGAGGTCTCCCTTAGAAACTTTCTTTGGCTTTGGTATGTAGAGTATTTTTCATATCATTTCAGTATCAGACAAATAACTAGTAGATGTTTTGTGTATCTAGAGGGAAGTACCATAGTGGATAAAAATAAGGGTATTGGGCAAATGAGAATAAACTGAAACTTCAGTGAGCTTCACTTTTTTATTATATTATGGTGACTCTACCTTTTTATAGTAAGGTATGCAGATTAAATGGGGATAAATAATAAATGGCAATTATCATTGTTATTTTTGTGACTGGTTTAGATAGTATGGCCCCATATCCTGGTTTACCTAGGAAAGTGTGTTTATACCTATTTTGCCATAATTATCAATAGTACTTTCCTTCACTCTCAAAATTATGCAGGTTTGACAATACATATATGGTCGTACTAGGTAGAGATTATTCTCTGTGACAAATTCCTTCCTTACATTTGTCCATGGTCCCACTAAATTATTCCTGTCCTTGTTATCAGAACTTACTCTGGGGACGCAGGTGGGGCAATTGGTATCCTGGGGTGGGGAATCCAGTGTCTTTGTCTTTCTGCATCCTTACTTCAAGGCAGTCAGGAACAAGAGGCAATGAAAATCACAGAACTGAGATGCAGTGGTTTTATGGCCATTTTTTCCTCTGTCTTGTTAGTGACACATATCTTTTTGCTTCTCAGGAGGAAAAAGCAAATGCGAGTAGTTTACTTTTATCATGAGGGAAAAAAGAGAAGCATTGAAAAAGTATGTTCTCATGTAAAAGATTATAGAATCTGAAAGATAAAAAAGCCTTGAACAAAGTCATTGTTTTATATTAAATCATTTAGTTCTCCTCCTGCAGCAGCAAGTCGTTCTTTGTCTGAATTCTTCCCTGTGTCGCATGGTGGCAAGCCTGTCATGTCTGTTATGTTTCATCGTTTTGTAGATAGGTGTCATTGGATACCTGGAGGATCAGATCATGTGCCTGCACACTGAAATCATGGAGCTACAGAAAAGCCCTTACGGAAGACGTCAGGGAGACTTGATGGAAACTCTGTAAGGGCACACTCATGTCGTTGGTATTGGTCTTTGTAATTTTTTGTAGCAGAGTGTTCTTTCTGTGTATATCTGGCACATCAAGCCTATATGTCGGTCTCCTGTAGTTTTCCTTTTCTCAAATATTTAAAAAGGAAGTATTTTCTTAGTCACCAGCAATCTTAGAAATAACTCTTTGAGTTGACCTTTGCTGTTTTAATCAAAGAATCTTTTCATGTGTGTATTAAGAATGGTTTAAGTATTCTAAGTTATAAACTGTTTCCCTACTTCAGGCCCAAGGTATTGTCTTTTAAATGCCCTAAATGAGTAAATGAGGTTAACTTCCTAAATGTTTGGATTAAAAATTTCAGATTTTTTAATCCAATCACAGGCCATAATTTTTGTCTCTGTAAGTGTTTCTGGTGTAAGCATCAGGTAAGATTTGTGGTGGTAGACCACAGTAGATAAGAAGTATTTTAAACTTTGCATTTTAAGATCTTGCTTATTACTCAATGAAATTCTCTGTTAAATATTCACTGGCAATATGTACTTGCTTTAGAATTGGATCATTACTCTCTTCAGATAATATTGTTCACGTGTGGGTTATTGGAGTCATTAAATTATCCTCACATAGAAACGTGTTTTCTCTTCTGTGCAGGGAACAGAGCGCCATTGACCTCTATAAGCAGTTAAAGCACAGACCTGCAGGTAAGACACTCTCACCGCAGTGCTCAGAGGCATTTTAGGAAACCATCGTTAGCCTCACAAATCCTGGGGATTGGATTTTTTATTTGTATTTATTTGTATCTTTATTGTATTTTTTCCCATTACCATTTAGTCCTTTTATACTCCCATCTGTCCCTAGGGATTAGATTTTAAACAAGCTGCAGAAGAAATTCCAGTTTTGGTATTTCCATTGAGATGTTTGTGGTCTGACAGCTTTTGGTTTGTGAGAATTTAAGGGATTAGGAAGGCAAAGTTGCAAGAAAATTGAGATGGAAAATATTTTTAAGAGAAATGAAAGGAAGGAATGAAACAGAAAAAAAGAAACTCAAGGTGAAGGAGAAGCAAGAAAATGTGCAGAAAAGTGGAAAAAAATAACTGTTGCTTAACATTAGAGAGGTTGGAAGGAAGGAGGTTGATGCTACAGGTTCAGGTGTGGAATGGTCAAAGGGAAGGCCCATGTGCTAGGCCAAAGCAGCTTACCTTGAAAATGATGCTTTCATCTGCACCTGGTCACTGATTGCTTATGTCATTGGCAAAAAACAATTTCTTTTGAACATCTGCTAAATACAGAGCATGGTCAGCCGAAAAGAGCACTGGATTGAGAATTGAAAGGTTTGAATTCCAGACTGGGCATTTTACTGTCCAAGTGACCAGCAAATTACCTAATCTCTTTCCATCTCTTTTCTATTTCTTGCAAAGTGCGGTTGAAATCTAGCTTTCTTAACTCAGTGAGTGCATGTGGTATTTGTGCAGAGAGTATTTGAAAGGATGTTTATGAAAATGCTTTATAAACTATAAAGTATTATGTACCTGCAAGATATTATCCTTCAGTTAAAAACTGATTTGTTCTGAAGGGTTATAGAAAAAACAATAAAAGGGGAAGTCTGTGTCCTAATGTGCTATATATTTAAATTGTAAAAAAAACAAACAAAAACAAAACCCACAACAATTTATGCTTTAAAATTTACAAACACATACAAATATATATGTGAAATTGTATTTAGCAAATAATATGATCTCTTCTACATAGTGTTTATTGTAGAGGAGTTTGTTCAGTTTATTTCTACAAACATTTATGAGTTACATGCAAACTAGGCACCTCTCCCCCTGATTAGGGTGAGGGATGGTTAGAGTAGATGTCCTATAGGAAATGAAGTATGAGATGAGCCTTGAAGGCCTTAAAGGATCAGTCATAGTGGCTAGGTGAAAGGAGCTTGGCTCTTGATACACAAGTATAACAGACGAGGACACACATGTGTAGCACTTAGGATGTTTGAGGAAGTGCGTTGTGACTAGACTGTAGTTTCAGGAAGAGAAAGATATGGCTGGATCATAAAGGATCTGGTGTGTCATGGTAGTAAGTTTGGATTTCATCATGATGGCAAAGAGAAACCTTAAAAAATTTAAAGCAGGGAAATGGCATGATCAGATCAGCATTTTAGAAGTACTTCTCTGGTAGCATGTTGCTAATGGATTAAACTGTGGTTAAATTAGGCTAGAAACAGGGGCATTGGTTGTAAGGTGATGAAATAATCATAGCTCAGTGTAGAATTGGCCATGAGCTAAGGCAGAAAGGCTGAACTGTGACAGTGGGGCAAAGAGGAGGGTAAGGGCAAGAGAGATATTTAGGAGGTAGAACTGATAGTGTGGATTGATGGCTTGAACGTGGGTGCTGGAGATGGAGTTAGGGAGTCATGGATGCCCCCTAAGGTTCTGGATAGGGCAGCTGGGTGTGTGATAGGGCCACTTACCATAATAGGAAGTAAAGGAAGGATGACAGACTTGATGGGAAAAGATGAGTTCATTTTCATACATGTTGATATTAAGGTGTCAGTGGAACATTTAGGTAGTGGTGTCTAATAAACAGTATCAGATGTATATGTGTGTGTGTACAGGAAAGCCTCAGTGTCATCAGTAGGTTCTGTGACTTTAAGCAAAATGACATATAACGAAACCTATTTTACCATAGGCTGCTTGATTGAAACAAAAGTTAATTTCCTATGGCATCTTAATCAACTTTATAATGAAATGATGTTGAATGAAACTACATTATTTAAGGACCTGCACACACACACACACATATAAACACACAGATATACATATGCATGTGGATTTAGTAGAGACGTCCAAGCTAGATATTTAGCTATTTTGAGAGTAATTAGCCATAGAAATAAAGTCATCATCCTGAAAAAGTAGGTTGAATAAGAAAGACAAAAATGGATGGAATCCTAGGGAATACCAACACTCAAGAAATGGATAGAAGCAGAAGAGCCTTCAAAAAAGATTGAAAAATGTCAGACTGTGTAGAGGGAATGGATGATATTATTGGAATAAGACAGAGTTTCAAAAAGAAAGTAATCAGTAGGATGAAATGTTACAGAAGTGTAGGTAATAAAAATGATAACGAAAATATTCATTGGCCTAAGCAGTTTGCATATCATTGTGATTTTGGCGAAATATATGTGATCTTGGCCTATTGGTAACAGAAACCAGATTGTAGTGAGCTCAAGAGGAAATGGTACAGGAGGAAATGGAGAAGTCATTCTAGGCCAACAGTTCACAAAGTATGACTCATGATCTCTGAAACCTTTTCTTGGAGTCAGTTGTGTCAAAACTGTTTTCATAATACTGTAGTTTTTTGCCTTTTTCACTATGTTGACATTTTCACTGATGCTGCAAAGCATTTGTTGGGTAAATGGCTTGCACCTTAATTGGCATGAATCAAGGCGCTAGCACCAAACTATGCTAGAAGTTACTATACTTTTCACAACCAAGCAGTTACAGTTTTTAAAAAATGCCAGTTTCATTTAAGTGTCCTTGATAAAGCATTAACATTTTTATTTAACCCTCAACCCTGAGTACATGTCTTTTTAATCTTCTGTGTGATGAAATGGAAGGTCTCATAAGTGCTTCTGCTGCATACTGAGGTATGATGGTTGTGTTAAGGAAAAGCACTTCAGCAGTTGTTTACATTGCTGATGGACTGACTGTAATAGAACACCATTTTTACTTAAACGAATGACTGTCAGACAAACTATGGTTCTTCAGATTTGGATATGAGGCAGATATTTTCTCAAAAATTAATGAAACATGATTGTCACTTTAAGGAAAGAAAGTGACAGTGTTAGCTGTCAATGATAAAATTCCATGTTTCAAGCAAAGAATCAGAATTTAAGAAAATTCATATCCATCAACTAAAATTTGTCAGCTTCTGAATGCTTAAGACTTTTCTGGTGAGATCAATAGTGACACTAAAACAATTTGCAAAAATGTAAAACAATGCGAGTATTCTCACTAGTTATTTTTGTTTAGGAAAATAGTTATTTTTAATGAAAATGTTAATAGTTTGTTCTTATTTTTAAATGAATAAATGTTTGAAAAAAATTTCTCAGCTTAGTTCCTGAAAAGCACTTTGGTGTTACTAAGAATTTTTTAGTGTAAAGGGGTCCTGAGATCAAAAGTTTAAGAACTGTTTATCTAGGCTATTCTGTAGAAGCCTGGCTGTTAAAGAAGAGAGGTGATGAGGAGCTATGAGGAGATGTAGAATCAAGAAAGGTCACTTTTCACCGGGAATACTTGAGCATATTTATGTCTTTCGGGCCAAAAGCCTATGAACGTGGAGCTCCCTGAACAAGCCTGAGGGGCCGACTCCGGAGAATAGTGCTTACTGCCACTGATGTTAGAGGGAGGATGGGCATGGATACAGACACTTGTGTGCATGTAGGGGTTGGGAGGTGAGGTCTTATGGCCGCCTTTCCTGAATGAGAAGTGGGGTTAACTGTAACATAAGAGGGGATGACCTCATAGATTTGAAGAGTATGCTAAAGATTTTTAAAAGCTGGTATGTGCAATGGAAGACATTGCTGACCCAGAACACTTATTAAGATTCTATAGCAGAAGTGAAAACCTGTGAATTAGTAGTTGACAACAGAGGGAATGGTAGTATAATTTTCTTGTTAGTAGTGTTTAGTAGCTTGGATACAGCAACTGATAGAGCAAATGGTCAGATCAATCCAGGGCTAGAATTGTACTGATAGAATAAGAGGACAAAGAAGTTGAACATATTGACAAAAAGTGATGTAAGTGGTAGAAGTTGTGGTTAGAATAAAATATTGAAATTTAAGATATCAAATAGAGAACTCTAAATCTTCTTTCTTTAATCATTACTCATTGTTCCCAGTCTTCTGGCCAATGAATTAGATATTATAGATAAAGATATGTAAAATTGCATTAATTGACTCAGGCAAATTAACTTTCCTGTCAGTGATGGCATTTATTTGTCTTTTAAAAAAATTTGACTTCCGGCCAAGATGGAGGCATAGGTGGACGCACTGTACCTCCACGCACAACCAAGATAGGAACAACAACAATTTAGAAACAGAATAACATCCAGAACTGACAGAAAATTGATTTAAATGGAAGTCAGACAACCAAGAAGTTGAAATAGACCTGTTCATCCAGACCGGTAGGAGGGGCAGAGTCGGGCAGCTGGGCTCCGGTCACAGCACGGAGAGCAGAGTTGGGACCAGACGCATAAGGCATCCGAGGGTGCGTAAGGCATCCAGGGCGTGCAAGACCAAAACGGGTGGACCCTGAGTATGCTTGTGGCAGCTGGCAGGCCCCAGCAGAGGGGTGGCACCCGGCAGACCCAGTGAGGCGGTGATTGTAAAGCAAGGCAGTGCACGAAACTCAGGATCCCAGTGCTGGGAAATAGAGCCTTGGGACACTGATCGCAGATGCCTGTGGAAGTTGAGGCACAGGGAGAGACACCCAGCCTCACAGGAGAGGTCCTTGGAGGGTCCCCACAGTGTGCACAAGCCCACCCACACGGGAATTGGCACCAGAGGGGCCCAGTTTGCTTGGGGGAAGCAGCAGAAGGGACTGAGGTCCCACGGAGAACAGAGGAACCGCCATTGTTCCCTCTCGACCCCGCCCCCACATACAACGTCACAACCCAGAGACTGGGGTGCCCCGCCCTGGTGAACAC